>LOJH01032637.1:0-16494 GCA_001685095.1 Ellobius talpinus
GTAAGAATAAGTCTCCTAGTATTTATTTGAGAGCTGGGTGGTGGGCCCCCAAAGAGTTCAACAACAACAACAAAAAAAAAACCCAACTATGCCACCTATGGGTTGTGCATTTATTTTTTATCTATGTTTGAACCATGCATTGCTACCACTGAAAATTAAAAATGTTCCAGCAGGTGCCCTGAGTTCACTTCATTGTGAGGCTCAGGTTCCACTGGCCGGTATGAAGCTTTCTCCTGGCTCCAGTGACACCATCTCTGAGCCCCACACCCACCGTCTTTGTGCTTGTTCACAGCATGCATGCAAGCACTTCTCTTCCTCTATCTCCTCCCGGCAGCAGGGATTCACATTTCCACGACACCTACCACAATGAAGAATTGACACTAGGCACTAAACAAATATTTTTGCATGAATAAGGCAGAGGACAGAACTAGGTTGGGTTTGATTGGAATGAGTTGAGTTAGAAAAGTCGGTAAAGTACCCGTGCTCTTCTTGCTATCTTTAGGTGAAATGCAGAGTTCCCATTGGGATTGTCCCAACAAAAGGAGTTGACCTAGTTTAGCAGAGTATGAATATAGTGTGTCCCCAAAGGTCTCCAAACACAGGATTCACCAAGGTGTATCTTCAGAGCTTCAAGTGGTGCAACTAACCCAGATTGACCCACTTAATGTGAGCCTTCTCACACAAAGTAGATTTGAAACCAGTTCCATTCTTCAAAGGTCTTGCCGTCTACTGTCCAGTGAGAGTCCTCTTTCTCCATGAATGGCATTTGAAGAGTTTGTATTTAACAAAAACTCAAGCTCAAAAGACTCTCAACAACATCAAATGCACTAAAACTGTGTACTTTCAAAGGAAGCTGATGTAAATCCAGAAACGGAGATTATCTACGGTTAGCCTGGTTAGCCTTTCCCATCATTACCGAGTTTCAGTTTTTATAACCCTCGTTCAGAACACTGTATCTTCTAGCTGTTTCATCTGAGGGTTGCTAGCTGCCATGGAAGGGCATTATCGCTGTTTATGATCTCACTGAGTGCTCGTAAACATCGAGATTTCCGCAAAAATTCTCATCGCTGATTATATAGTTCCACCAGAAGGGATAGTTTGTTCAAATAGACAAGGGCAAATCAGCCATATCTTGCCCCAATTAAAACATGAGTAAGAAAACAACAGTTATTCATGACGCCTCCTGTATGCAGGAAAAGCCCACAAGTACCCGTATCCTTTCTACAGACGTTTCCCCGCTGAGACAAATTCTTTTTTAGTGACGAACAGAGATACCGCGCTTTCACATGGCTTCCTATTCTGTGTGTCCCAGTGGTTGTGCTGATGTCCCCATACTACCTAAAGCCATCTCCCAGTGGAAAGGGTTCCACCCTTGGCAGGTCCAAAGGGTGGGTTGGCAGAAGAAGGACGAGAGTATATTTATGGTGCGAGTGTTCCGTGCGGGGCTCAGAAACCCAATTTGTGTTTTATTTTCCACTGTGAGGCTATGAAAGTTAAGCGAAAAGAAAATGCAGCTTCCTGTCCATGGAAGAGCTGGGGTGGGTGCTTCCAGTCCTGTGCTGCTGCTAACAGTGTGGTGATAGAGATTCATATATACCATTTTGCATGTGTCCTAATATCACTCCAGGATGCATTTATAAAAGTCGAAGAGCTGGGGCAAAGGCTGTACACATTTGTAATTTTAATGCGTATTACCAGATCGCCTTCCTCGGGGACTGCAACAATGAGTCTTTCCACCAGCAATGTATAAAAGTGACTGATCAGAAAAAAAGAGTCACCATCAGATTATAATGTACTCTGAGATTCTGGAGGTAACAGTATACCGCCTTATTGCTTTTATTGGCATGTATTAATTGTTTATAATAATGGGTTTCATAATGGCATTTTCCAGCATGGAATTCAGTCATACTCTCTCCCGGTCCCACTCTCAATTCATTCCTGCTGCTGGGGATCAGTTGCTCATTCCTCTACCCAGCTGCCCTCCCCTCCTGCTTTCAGTGCGCCCCAAGGAGTTTCCCTTGGGTTGTTTGCGGGGATGTTAGTGACAGTTTGTTTATAGGAACATACACACCTTTGTCAGTGACACCACCAAACATATGTCTTCCCCTCCTTCATCAACGATACCAGTGCAGTTTAAAGCTTACGATTCATCATTTTCAACATTTTTTTTGACTTTTTCTTTTCTTTTTGATCTTTCAAGACAAGGCTTCTCTGTGTCGCCTTGGTTATGCTGAAACTCGCTCTGTAGACCAGGCTGGCCTTGAACTCGCAGAGCTCCATCTACCACTGCCTCCGGAGTGCTGGGATTAAAGGTGTGCGCCACCACCGCCCAGCAATTTTTTGAATTTTTAAAAATATCCTTTGCTTATTTCCATGTTTGGTTTTACAAAAATTTAAGGCCTCTTCGTTTTCTTTAGGAAAATAAGTTCCTTTTCTGGATACTCATTGCAAGGATTTCAATTGAATTTAGCATTTGTATTTTTCTTTGTTGACTGCTATATGTCCTCACACTCAAGTTTTCCTTTGCTTTGTTTCATGTACTCAAGTGTAACAATTTAAAAATTTTTAAATTCGGAGCTATATTTGGAAACTTTTCTTCCCGTCCAAGCTTGTAATGGGGTCTTTCCATATTTTCTTTCAGTGTTTTTGTGGTCTTATGCTTTGTGTTTAAGCTTTGATCCATTTGGAATGTATCCTGGTTTGAGGCCTGGGGAGAGGATCTGTTAGATCTAATAAATTTTATATAACTTATTATCGCCCTCTGGGTTGAGATAGCATGGTTGACATATCGGTTTCACTCTCTTTCTGAATGTTCTACCATTTTTCTAGGAATTTGGTGATCTCTGCAGGCCCAGGGTCACACTCTTTCCATTGTTAAGACTTTGATATCAACTGTTACACTTGCTTTTCTTGCTCTTTGCTTCAGAATTTTGCTAAATATCGTTAACTTATTAATTGGTCTTAAAATTCATCTTTCTTGGTGCTGGAGAGTTGGCTCAGCGGTTAAGAGCCCTGGTTGTGTTTCCACATCACTGTTCATCATTGAAGGAAGTCAGGACAGGAACTCAAACAGGACGGGAGCCTGGAGGTAGGAGCCGATACAGAGTTCTACTTACTGTCTTGATCACTATTGGCTTGCTCAGTCTGCTTTCTTATAGAACCCAAGATCACCAGCCCTGGCACTACCCACAATGGACTGGGCTCTCCCCCACTAATCACTAATTAATTAAGAAAATACCCTACAGGCTTGCCTGATCTTATGAAGGCATTTTCTTAATTGAGGTTCCCTCCTCTCAGATGACTTTATTTTGTGTCAAATTGACATAAAACTAGCCAGAGCAGACCCTACCTCCCAACCATGATCCTTGCTCCTAGGGAAGCAATGATTAAGCCACATTTTCTAAACTATATAAATTGAGTCAAACATCACCCAAGACCTGGTTTAGGTTTTATGGGGTTTTTTTATATAACCCTCAGCCTATGACAGGAGTTGGATTCCTCCATCTGTGGGTTTCTAATACCTTCTGGGATGTGTGTGTGTGGAGGGGGCCTTCTTCAATTCCATCCTTGTATTTCAGCCCTTTATGGATGTACCGCACAAGAAATCTTCCAAACCCTTGTTCATTGGAAACATGGTGGACCAGAGCGCTGTTCTTCAGTTCTGGTTATACCTGCTGCTAAAGTATCAGTGAGCATGCTCACAACATTCTATTCTCTTCTCCTTAAAGCTATGGAAATAATTAAATAAACCAGAAAACTCCCAAATATGGAGCACGTTTCATCCATTTACTAAATCCACCTGCTTGTTTTTGTTTTTCATTATTTATGCCAACATCCACTTGCAAATATTTTGCTTAGGAATTATGAGATTTCATCATCATTTTTCAACACGATTATCTTAAAAGTAACTTGGTAGTAAACATTGAGCTTCATAAGCACATTAGAAAGATTTATTGTTTTTACTGTTCTTTGAAACAGATTAAATAATATTGGAATTACATGTCTCCCAAAGTTTTGATGCTCTTTGCCCATAAAACTTGTGGGATTTAGTACTTTTTTATTAGCGTGTCTTTTCAAAGAGAAGTGATTCCTTTAGATTTTAATTTTAATTTTAGTATCAGTGTTGAAAAGTCATAGATCCTCCCAATAATTTCTTTTTGACAGATATATCAAAGTTGCATAAAATTAAGCAGACCCTTTTCCTCCGAGCATTTTCTATTACTGCTCAATGCAATTGGCACTCGCTTTTCATTTTTGTTTCTGCCTTCTCCCATCTTCACTAAGTGAATTAAATTATAGTTAATCGGCGTATTGATCTTAATTTTTTTCTTAGCTTGTTTTACTGTGATGGTGTTTCCTAAATTGTTAACGCTGCTTGAAGCCCAGTTTTCCACTAAAATTGTTCTTGTCCGCTTACCTTAATTTACTTTGTGCCATTCAAATGAGCTACCTGGCTTTATGTTTTATTTCCATGCTTAGTTATCTAGTCTATACTTTCTATTTATATTATAGGAATAGTAATTTTCATCTCGCTTCCTAGATTTTAAATTTTGATTTCTCTGAGGGCATTCCCCCTTACTCTGTTGTGAAGTCCATGTTTGTGTTCCTTCTATTGCCCTTGGGCTTCTTTCCTTGGTTCTTTGATTTCTGGCTTGTGGTGGGGAAGGTGCCACAACAGTTCTTTAAAAGAAAACCACGTTTCTGGTAGGCAGTGGTGATGCACTCCTGCAATCCCAGCATTAGGGAGGCAGAGGCAGGCAGGTCTCTAAGTTCTGGGGCAGCCTGGTCTACAGAATGAGTTCCAGGACAGCCAGAACTACACAGAGAGACTGTCTCTCAACCCTCCCCCACAAATAATAATTTTTCTGTCTATTGAGATTATAATGTAATTTCGTCATTTTCTCTTTCCTTTTCATCCCTCTAAATCTCCCATTTACCTTCCCCACCCATTCTCTTTCAAATTCATGACCTCTTTTTCTTCAGTTGTTACTAAATATACAACGTGTGTATAATTTTTCCCACACACATTTATGTGTGTATGTATGTATGTATGTATGCATGCATGTACATCCCATCTGCTGAGTGTATATGTTTTCAGGGCTGACCAGTTGCTGTGATCTTCCTTGGAGACGACCATTTCTTCTGCTCTCATCACAGCTTTCCTTAGTTGCCTGTAGTTCTTTGTCTACAGTGGAGGCTTCCCGAGCTCTGTTGCTTCCATGTTATCATGTCTCTTATTTTTGTCTTTTTTTTCCTTCAGATTTTGTTTAGGCAGCCTTGTTATGAAGTGTCGTGGATGTAACTTCTCTGACTTTTCTAGGAGACGCAGTCTCACAGCATCTTCTTGTTCCTCTGGATCTTACAATCTTTCAGCCTCCTCTCCTAAAGTGATTCCTGCACCTGGAGTGCTGGGTTTGTAGATGTATCAGTTACGACTGTGCTCTGCAATTGCATTTTGACCCACTGTGGTTTTCTGTAATGGTCTCTTATCTGTTGCAAGGAGAAGTTTCCTCGCTGAGGAGTGAGAACTACATTTACCTGTGGGTACGAGGGTAAATATTTAGAATGCAGCGGGAGATTATATTGGTTTAGTAAAATGACCATTGTAGTTTCTCTTTCAAGATCCATGATTTCACCAGCCCTGTGTAGTTGGCTAGGTTTCCAGCACCAAGCATAACTTCCCTCTTATTGAGTGAGCAGAATAGTTCTTTTTAATTCATTTATTGTGTTTAATTCATGAACACATTTTAAAAAAATTTTTTTATTGGTGTATATGTATGATGTGTGTGTATGAGTGAGTGTGGGCATATGTGCCATGGTACACAAGAAAAAAATCAGAGGACAACTTCCATCGCGGGGTCTGGGAACTGAATTCAGGTTGTCAGATTTGTCTGATTAAGTGCTTTTAATTGCTAAGGCATCTTGCTGGTCCAAGGGCCCATTCTTCACCTTCTCTTTTCAATGTCTTCTATTACTCTTGTCTGCACATAAGTTATATTTCTGTTGAGGTTTACCTGACTTCTCTCAACCTTAATTTTTACTATAGCACAAGGGAAAGGGCTGATTTTTTCTTATTAGCTTTTCTATGGCATAGGTTTTTGTCACAAAACAGCATCATGTGTTAACAAGACTTCCTTCGCCTCCATTGAGTTCCCTTAGAACTGCCATCAAAATCTGTCATGCATCTGCATCTGTGGGTCTCTTTCCAGACTCTGAAATTTCCCACTGTCTTCTGGGCCTCCCACAGTATCTCGATGACCGGATCTTTAGTAGGTCTTACACCAAACAGTACCATGCCTCAACATTTTTCCTTATTTTGAAATGTATCTGGCTCCCTGTGGCTCCTTACATTTATGTATTAATTTTAGAATCTGATTTCTACACACACAATAATACTATTGGGTTTTTTAATCAGCCTGTGCCCAATCTACAAAGCAGCCTAGGGAGATCATTGGAGTCTTCCAGTCCACCACTGTGGCATGCATTCAGAAGAAGGTTTGTGATTTTTTTATGGGTAAGATATAATGTCTCCCTTCCATTTTTATCAAAATGTTGTTTTTTCAATGCTTTTGCTGTTATTTACTTCTTTTAAAAATGTTTTAAAATATTTATTGCATGGGTACTTGTGTGTAGATGCCTCTAGAAGCCAGAAGAGAGCATCAGAAACCCTAGAACTAGAGTTACAAGATGGCTGTGAGCCACCATGTGGGTACTAGGAACCATGTGGTGTAAGTGCTCTTAACTACTGAGCCATCTCTCCAACCCCCACTGTTTTTGAGGGAGTAAGAGTTTATTTTGGCTTATAGTTAGGGGGGAGGACACAGTCCATGCTAACAGTGGGTGCATGGTAGCAGGAGCATAAGGTGTCTGTTCACATTGGGACCCCTGGAAGGAAGCAGAGACATATTTGTTCTTCCACACGTTTGAATAAATTTACTTCTCCTGTGCCTGTTTCTGTTGTTGTTGCTTTGTTTTTGTTTTTTTCCCCATAATTCCTAACCTTCTGATATTTTACAAGTATCAACAGGCTTTTTCCCTATATCTCTGATGGATTATCAGTTGTATTTTTCTTTGATTTTAGTATGAACAAAATATTTGTGATAGATAAGGCTGGGAATTTTGTTAGTAATGAAACCAGATCTATAACCCAGGTCTACTCAGGGCAAAATGTCTCAGTTGTTGAAAGGAGCAAATATTAGGGTAATTAGTGGGAATATATAACTCCTTCATCAATATAATATAATATAACCTATTCTTTGCTAGCACTGTTTTAGAGTATCCTCAATTATGTTGGCTTTGAAGTCTTTTGAAACAAGAAGCTAAAGATAGAAACACATTAAAAATCACCCAACGAACTCCATCATGGTGACCTCCAGAAGAAATCGTGCTTTCTATTGGGAAAGACCCTGCTCAGAGAGCAGTTTCTGCTTTGCTGTTTTCTTGTCTTTCTTTTCTCTTTCCCTGATCTCCTGCCACCTTCCTAATGTATTCAGGTCACACCAAGCCCCTGAACAATGAATGCTTACAAAAAGCAGTTGCAAGCCTTAACTGAGGAGAGAAGACAAACTAGGAGACACTGAATAAGAGCACGGAAGGAGTAAAGCAGACTTAGGGCACTTAGAAGCTGGATGTTAAATGAAACCCAGAGATCCAAAAAAAAAAAGTGCAGAGTCTATGTATGTAAACCCTAGGCTAGGAAGGAAGTCAAGAATCTAGCCTAGGAGTTACAGTTCCAACTCCAATGCCCTGTGAGTACGTGTTTGGAACAGAGGTGGTTCTGAAATTCAAAGAAAATCTGAGTTGGTATGTATGCATGCATGGTTACCATTTGGCACAACTCTTAGGGCTATCTGTATAGATTGATTCATTGATTGATTCATTCATTCATTGATCCTATTGTGAAGACTAAGTTAGTAATATTAGTAAGTTGATTTCGGTCTTTAAAATGTTAAAAGTGAAAGACAGAGTGACGATGTCTATTAGTGACTCTTGCTATGGACTGTGCTAGGTGCACAGCATTGAAACATAGACTAAGCTTTTGTCCTCCGCAAGCAGTGTCATATTAGCGGCCATCAAAGCAGTGAGCTGACAGGCTCAACTTTCCCGCGGAGATGTTCTGAAAGGGGCGATTTGGGAATGAGTGGGCTCCCGGGCCCCCATCGGTGTTCAGTGTGCTACCCCGGAGCCAAAGCACCAGCCATGGTAATTGCAGCATTTGTTTAGGGGTGGGGGTGCATTCCCAGGCCGTAGAGCCTCATTTCAGTACACATGCCTCTAATTTGATGTTTTTAAATTCAGCTCCAAGACTGTCGTCAGCCATTTGTCCCCATCTTCCCTTTAACACTGACCAGCTTGTTCCCCTTTCTCCCGTGAACAGAGGCAAGCAGTGTGCATTGAAAGCCAACAGCTTTTGTGTGGCTTGAGAAATCTGAGGCTGACATCTCCGGGCCCTTTCTGTCTCTCCCGCTCTCTCTGCCCATGACCTGCCAAGTGGGTCTTCCTCTCCCAGGCTTTCGTCATGTCATCTATCGATTGCTCTCCTTTTGTTTATTTGTAAGTTGCTAAAGGACAGATCCTGTTGCACAGTGACAGTGGCTTTGGGCAGTGAGTAGGTCAGCCAGTGTCCCGGGCACACAGGTCCGCTGCTACTTCACCAGACTTGGCTGCTGTGACATCAGCAGCTCCTAAAGGAACCAAATGCTCCATCCCTCAACCCCCCCACCCCCGGCTGTTATTCTAAACTCTCAAGTTCTTTTTCTGGGATTTCACTCTGCCTTTTTGAATGTTCTTTTTTTTCTTTTTTCCTTTTTTTCCTGCTTCTTTTCTTTCTTAGACCTTGTGATCCTTAGGTACTGGGTTTACTAATTACCCCCAATGCTGGCACCTGACAGCAGGTGGCCACCATTCTGTTAATTATGTCCTGGGGCTTCGAGAGTCTCTTCTAATGACATCTAATCATCTACCTCTGACTCTTGGGCTGAAAGCAGGATGCAGGCACAATCTCTTTCCCTGCGCTCTTCAAATCTATTCTTCTGGCCTAGCACCATGCCTGCAAGGTAGATGATAGAATTGCCGAGCCCTGGATTTCTTCTATAGCGGCTGGGGAGTCACAGCTCAAATGCAAGGAACTGAGATCAGCACAATGTCAATTTACTAGTCAAATAAGCCAGCTTGAGAAAGGGTAAGCCTGAGCCCTGCAGTAGATTAAGACTCTTCTCTCGTCCCTCTCAATTCCCAGAGCCCCATTGTATCCTGTGGAATTGTATCCTGTATCCGCAGTTGACTGTGGAAAGCAGAAGAAAATGTGGTCAATCCTTTCATAGGGGAGAAAGAAAGACTGCACTATAACCTGTGAGAGGCCTGGGCTGCCAGAGAAATCAGTGTAAATCCTTGCAGAATTCATTCTGTGAGCGAACAGGCCTCTGTCTTTCATCCATAAAACAGGGGAAATATCCCTTTTGTGCTTTTTTGAAGTGCAGCCAAGAGAATTAATTGTGCATTATTTCCAGAAGGTTTGGTATTCCATGGAGGCAGGTACTGTGTGCATATATGTGCGCAGACAAAGGTAGATAGATATAGTGATAATCCTTCCCTGGCTGCCTCAAGACTCTGACACTGAAAGAAGTGAATTATGGGTAAGGAGAACTGCCGAGCAGGGAGTTTTGGTCAATTTGTAGGTACTTTAAAGCAATTGTGATGGATGTGGGAAGAGAAATCGATGGAGGAATATCAATAGGAGCTTGGCCGTAAAAATGTCATTGCCACCAGTCTCACTAGTCACCCAAATGACTGTAATCTGAGCAAATTAAAAGGGGAAGAACGATCTTCGCATATAACAGTGAAAATAAAACACTCACACCCTTACTCTCATAACCCATGAGATCAGTCTCAGAGGTCAAGGGTAGATAAGATTGGTTTTTGCGAAAGTCAGGGGTATCCTACCTGGCCGACAATTATGCTCATAGCTTTGGTATGTCATTACAACACTCCTGTATGATAGACAACCGGGGCAAGTTCCCTTTTCATATGAGAGGTGGTACTCAGGGTCCCACAGTGTACAGATGCCTATAGGTGTACAGGCACAATTCCGGCTTGTTCTTCCTGAAGTCTATGGTGCCCTGCTCTCCCACAGTTTCTCTGTAGGTTGCGTGGAGACCTCAGCCATGTTGCTGTAGCCTGTCTTCACCCTTCAAGGAATCCTCTTTTCACTGGTCCCCTTTACAAGCCTGTTTTCTGTGAGTAAGAGCTGACCCTTGAGTCGGCAGCATACTCTTCAGGGCTTTCTTGAAGGATAAAATCTCATGTGGCTTTATCAGGTCTCCAACTGATGCCACCTAGATTTTCCTGTCCTTGCCCAGTCAAAGGGAAGCTGACAGACAGAAAGTGAGAAAAAGGAAGTAATCTGGGAGCTGCCTAAACAAACGTACACTGAAATTCCAGGCAGCTGAGCAGCCCACCCAGTTTTGGATAATTCGAACGTTCTTGCTGAACTCACTGGTTATTTGTTGACCATTCAGTCTAGTGTCGATACAACAGCTCTCCAGGGGGACCTGTAATTTGTACTTGGTTTTTTGCTGGTTCTTCTTTTTCATCCTTCCCTCCTCTAATTATTGCACTCTTGGCACTCGCTCTCTATCTAAAGTTGTTTGTAAATTTCCCAATCAATTACTTTCGCATATCCTTCTTCCAGTCTGACTAGGGGCTTGGCCCTCCCCTAAGTCAGGGTGTGATGTTTAGGATGCTGGTAAATGTGCAGACGGATGAATAGCCCACTTTGTGACCACTGTTCTCCATCCTTTTGTTTGGGTTTCGACCTAGGGAAAAACAAACAGTGCCTTATGTCTTTCCTCTCCCCATCCCTGCCGCTGTGATTTTCCCCTGGTTATTTGGGAGCCGAGCAAGGGTGGTCGTGCTAAGGATTCATTACTCTTCCTTGATGTGTATGAATACATTACGTCATTTCAATGAGAGCTAGACTTCAATGACAGACTCTCCCTGCTGGCTTGGCTGTGTTCTCTGCTCCCCAGACAACGGAAGATGACAGGTTGTAAGTGCCCACGTCAGAAGAGAGCAACTGGCTTCTATTGGCAACTTTAGTTGTCAACTGGCAGCCCCAAGAAACAGGCCCTCTGGGTCAGATGAGGACAGGCAGGGGCTGACAAGTCTGAAAGGAGAAGAAAAAAAGCAAGGAAAGGGTTGACATCAACCCCACAGCCCAACAGTATCCCAGGCCCAGCCCCTTTCTGCTTTGTAGAGCTCATACCCATCTCTCACCACAGCCTGGCACTAGGGTGGGATTAGAAGAGTTAGAGCAAGCATTTCCTGACTATGCCCCCAGAGAAGAACCTGGGAATGGCTACTAGTGACCTCGCCAGTAAATAACTCTTTCCTCTCCGCCAAGCCCAGCCAGCTTGATGTCCTCTGAACTAATAACCAAGGAAGCTGCAGCCTACTTCATGTCCCTTCTTTTCAATGCAAGGCTTATTTAAGATTCAGCAGAGCAAATCCAGGGAAGAGTTAGGTCCTATGTGGGAACTAGTTTTAGTAAGCCCTCCAAGGAAGCTTTGGTTTAGGAATAGTTTTAGGTCTTGGAGGAGCTGTACCAGTGAACTAGAATTCCCATGTAGCAGTCAGCCAGTTCCCAGGACAATTCTACTGTTTGGCAGATTTTGACCAGTGCTTTAAATAAGACTAAGCCAAGCTATTAGAGGAAATTAGAACTGTCCAATGTGGAGTCCCCTCTTAACTCCCACCCAGTGCCACAGTGCCTTCCTGCTTCTGGGAGTCCCAGATCAGTGTGGGAGGCAATTAAGCAGATCCAATGCCATATTCTGGCTGCCAGGCACAAGTTTCCCTATGAACAGTCTAGCTAGCCTCTGGATTTGGGCCATTCTATGTTGAGAATCTACACTGGGAGAAGTGTCCCCTTTCTGCCTGTATCTGGATACATACGAATTATGCACATACCTCCTGACTTAGGCTGTATGCCGTACCATTTGTTTATCCTTTCTAGAACTTCTCAGAGACTCTATCCAGTTCATTTTGCGCCCCAATAGGGATTTCTGAAGCCGTCTGGGATCTGGATCTTCAGCCTTTCCCCACTAGCCCACACCTTCTGCACCATCACACCAGACCTTGCTTCCCTCAGCACTCACTACTGACCCAAGACAAAGCCTCTTGATATCATAACTCCCAGATTTTATATTCTAGGTCCTTAACTAAACTCTTTCATAATCATTGTTCCCCTAAACAAGGTCTAGTCCCATCTCTAGGCCCTTTCAATTGTCTCTAGTCTGCACCAACAGGCTATTCTTGATATGTCAAGCATTAAGATAATGTTCAACTTCTATATGACCATGTTTGTATAGACATTACTGCTTGCTGCTTTCTAGCTCCATCATTGAGGCATCCATTCTTTTGCAGGTTGTGCTGGGTGGTGGTGAAGTTAAAAAAAAAAGCCAAGGGACCTAGACACATTCATAGTCCCTGAGTGGATTTCAGAGATATGACATTACCCATCCTATAGCAGCTGGCCAAAGCACTCCAAGCTCCAGAGCTTCCCCAGGAGATCACCAGGGCAGGACGAGTGGGTGACAGCTGCCAAATGTCCATGTTTCCCAAGAACTTAGGATACAATGAGGACCTTCAAGTAGCCTAATTAGTAAAGGATCCACTCCAGAGTCTGTGTTTGAAAACTAGAAAAACAAATGTGTGATCTATATCCAGCAAGGAAGAAAAAAAAAAGCATCAAGACAAAAATGTGTAATTGTAATGAGAATGCCCAGAAATATAAGAGGCTCAGAAAGGCTTCCAAATTATTCATTGTGTTGAATTAACAGAGTGATGACTAAGATGCCTGATTAATGATGAACATTGCTTTCAAACTCCAGAATGTGGAAGAAGCAGTGTGCTAACTAAATGGAGGGCTGATACTTCTGAGCTCCCTGCTTTAGAGCTGATTGACAGTATGTTGTTGTCCTAAGAAATCTGAGAAAATGGCGTGGGTTGCTTTGGTATCTCCTATCTGCAAACATTTATTGAAAAGTTCTTGAGTCTCCGGAATCAGGTCAGATATCCTCATGGGGATGATTAGCCACCTAAACTAGAGGAAGGGCCCACAGAGGTTTGTTTGTAACGTCATCTCTCTATGTAGCTCAGGCTGGCCTCAAACAATACTCCTGGCTCTACTTCCAGTGGGCTGGGATTTCAGGCTTGCTCCACCAAGTCTGGCTCCTGGAGAAGGATTTTCAAGTAACACAGTTGCATTATTGTCTGAAATGGAGGTATCTAAAGGCTGTGGGCAAAGAATATCCTTGTCCTACTAACAGAGAAGCTGGAAGCCTTGATAAGTCATCCTGGATCGATGCAACTGGATATCCCAGAGCAAGTTCATCTCGGGAGAACATGCAGGAAGAGATCTGGCCCTGCTTATGAGGAGGCTCATTGAGAGTGCAGAAGGCAGGGGGGGGGACTGGAAGCTAGGGAGGCGCCTGAGGACTGGAAGCTAGGGAGGCTATGATGCTTTTCTGAGAAGCCTGGAGAGTGCTCACATCATGACTCCTACAAAACCTTCAGTCTCATACCATAATAATAAAGGAAGAAACTGGGTATAGTGAGCCACCTCTGTAATCCCAGTACTTCGGAGGTAAAAACAGGAGCATCAGAAGTTCAAGGTCATCGTGGCTATCTACAGAGCAGCCTGACCTAACCGAGACACTGACTCAAAAACCCAAAATCAGTAATGACCCACTGTCTCATTTGACCTTATTTTGTTTTTTTATTGAGAAATTATGTTTGCATGTATTTGTAGGATTAATGTGGTATTATGATCTTAATACAATATGTAATGACTAAACTGAGCTAATTAATATTTGATCTCTTTAGAATCCATATAAAGAATTAATATTAATATCAACAGGCCTACTTTTCAAAACAAAGAACACAAAATGTGCTTATTATCCATCCAGTCAATGTCTGTTGTAAACCTACCGAATTCCAACTCTGTGATAAACTAAAGATGGGATCTTTGTTTATATAGAGCTGTCCTATAGGAGAGCCCCCTGATGCAACTCACTCTCTGTGGGGATTATTTATTTTCTTCTCTAACTCCAGACTTAGACACATGACCTTCTTTGACTAATCAACTACAAGCAGAATTTGCTTATACTACTTGTAAGCAGAAGTTGGGAGAAGCAGTGTGTGATTTTTGTGATTTCTTTCCCTTTGCCTCAAGGATGAAGTGGCTTGGGTAGGGGCTTTTGCTCTTCCCTGTATCCTACCTATGTGGAGAAGACCTCAGACTCCCCACAGCCAATGCAATAGCATACAAACAAGGAACAAACCTTTTGTTTTTACAAACCAATAGCTCCTGGAAGCAGCATAACCTATGGAGACCTGACTCCCATCCCTGTGTCTGTGTGTCATCACAGGGAATAAAAGAGGACTTTCAGAGAGTCTTTGGGAGTTGGTCTCAGGAGCTGACATTTTGAATGACCTCTGTGAGGTCTTTGTGTATTGACAGGGTAAGTTTCCCCAAACCTGTTTGAGCTGCTTTCCCACAATTGGCTGTTCACAAAAGAGATTCTGGATGGGGAGTTGGCTCAGTTGATAAAGTGATTGCCTTGCAAGCCTGAGAACCTGAGTTCAATCTCATGTTAAACAAGCAAGCAAGCAAACAAACAAACAAAAGATAGGCATGGTGGTGTGTATTTGAATTTACAGTGTGGCAAGACAGAGACAGATGGATCTCTGGGGCTCTCCGGCCAGGCAGCCTCATCTTCTTAGCTAGTATTAGGTCAGTGAGATTCTGTCCCTAAGAGAAGAAAAGAGAAAGAAAAATGTCTGAGGGAACAAACCCGAGGTTTTCTTCTGATATTCACACACATGCAGCACACCCGAACACACATACAAAAATGCACGCATAAACCCAAACATACAAAAGATCCTGATTCTGGGAGAAGGTCCTAGAACATATAACAGAATTCCATAACTGGCTTTCCACACAGATTCATGGAAATGCCAAACAATTTCTCAAACATTTACATTTGGATTAAGTCCAAGGCATGATTTGCCCCTAGCTCCTTGTTCCATAATTGGAAATCTGTATTTCCTTCAGGGAAATGGATCCATGTGCTTCTCATCTGGGCACACTTACCTCATCAAAATATGGGTGAAATGAATCACTTGACGCTCAAACTCTTGCAATCATATTTTCCTTCCCAAGTAAAAAGGCTCTCTTTCCTATGGCACCTCAAAGGAAGGAATTGTGTGCTCTCACTGGGGACGCAGTGAGCCACCCAGGACAAACGTCTTCTCCCTCTTGGCTTCAAACGTCCTCCAGACATGGCTTCCATTTCCCTCATTCAAACGTCCTCCAGACATGGCTTCCATTTCCCTCATTCAAACGTCCTCCAGACATGGCTTCCATTTCCCTCGTCAGACATTGGCTTGCCAAGTTAAACCACAACACCCAGCCACCCAAACAAGACATATTTCTTTCAAGAAAGCCCGAGAGTCGCAGCCTAAGAGTCGGACATTTCCTCAGCCACCTGCTCTTGTCACCAGCACTTCATCCTTTTCTTTGCCACAAAACGGACTTCAGCGCTTAATGTCTTATTTGTAGCTGATAAGAAAGAGGGATTTTTGGCTCTGGCTTTGAAACATCTTGAACACTCTGAACTAGCCCCTCTCCCTTTCTCTTGTCTCACTCTCTCTCTCTCAGAACCCAAACACTGGTAACTCCCTGAACATGTCCTGCCTCTGCTCCTTTGTAAGTGGGGTCTCCAGCTCTGCAAAGTTTCCCCCTGAGCCCACGACCCACTTCTGCTGGAAGTTTCTTCTCTCTGCTTCTTCTCCAGCTGCACACTTGGCCTCCCTGTTCCCGCTGGGCCATGTGTACACTGGGTGAGCATTTACCTCTTGACATTACAGACTTGTGTGCAGGGTGATCTCCAACACCCTGGGCAGAGAACAGGTTTTATTTGTTCTTATTTCTGTCTCATCACCAGGTCTCTGATCCCTGTTGGCTGGCTGAATAAATAGGTGAGCTTTCACATGGCTAAACGACAACACAGGCTCACTACCATAACTCCACTCTTCTGAGCCTATAATTCTGCTAAATCTTCACTACATTTTTTCTACACTATATGAAGAAAGCTATAAATGTTCTGATCTAGGGAAGTGGGACTCAAAGTTTTATGTATAACAAAAGCATCAGAATTAGCGTTTTCCCCCTTCTTCAAAATAGCTTTTATTTATTCATTTATTTATTTACTTACTTAAAATTTCCAACTCCTCCCATCCTCCCATTTCCCTCCCATTCCACCCTCCCCCTCCCCTTTGCTCTCCAGTCCTAAGAGAAGTCAGGGTGTCCTGCCTTGTGAGAAGTCCAAGGCACCCCCTCCATCTAGGTCTAGGAAGGTGTGCATCCAAACAGACTAAGCTCCCCAAAAGCCAGTACATGCAGTAGAATCAAAATCCAGTGTCATTATCATT
>LOJH01032642.1:0-16492 GCA_001685095.1 Ellobius talpinus
CCCGCCCCAGCCTACCGGCCTGCCAATCCGGAGCTGGGGAGGTTGCCGTCCCAGCCAATCGGCAGCCGGAATGCAGCTGCGCTAGGCTAGAGGGAGGGAGGAGGCGGGGGGAAAAGCTAGGAAGGAACAGGCCTCAGGCGGCCCAATGAACACGGCCGGGGGGCGGAGGTGTGCAAGTTGGGTTGAAAGAACAGGAAATATTCTTAAAGGTAGAGTGACGGGCAGAAAGGAAAGCCAGTAGGTGAATGAGAAAGAGGTAGGCCTGGTTCCTTAAAGGGGAAGCTTTGAGAAGCTAGAAGCGATGTTTTAAGAAACTTCCTTGCTTCCTATTCTATACTAAGCTTTTGGAATATGTCAGTGTGAGCTTACAAGTGGAAAAAGTGAAGAGGAGGAAGCACCCGAGGCTTTCGGAGATAGACAGATCCCTTTAGCCTGTGGAGGATCAGAAGGCGGGAAACGGTGGTGGAGAATTCAGTTCTCCGGACTTTCCTTTTGGTGCAAGATCCTTTCAGCCCCAAGGCGGCTGGAATTTGTACTGCAGACTTGCTGATGTCCTTAATTTGCCAGAAAGCATGAAGGCCATTTTCAGAAATGACCGGGAGCCCCACCTGAGGGAGTGTGTCTTTGGGAGATGGAGATTGCCTAAACTTAAGTTACCAGACACTTGTATCTAGAACCCGAGACCTCTTCTGAGCTGCGTTTGGAGCTCTTGAACCGTGGTCCCTAACTATCTTTTTCTAGTTTTGCTTCATTTCACAAGCCAGTCGCCTGAGACAGGTGTCGGGTCCTCCACCTAGTGGTGGTGAAAGATTCATGAGCTCTTCACAAGATACAGTCACATCTATGGCAAATACATAATGGAAGCAGACCTTGCTTTGTGAAAAAGGTAAATAACAAGTCCGTTTTACTTTTACAACGCGTTTTGAAAATATGTAATGAAATAGACCTTTAACGTTGCTTCAAAACTGGTGCTAATAAGCAGTCTGGATTTTGTTTTTTCACTTCCTTGTGACATCTGGGCCAGGGCAGTGAGTTTTAATTGGCTTTTGAATGGGTTTGTCATTCCCAAGTTCAAGCAGCAGAGACCTTGTGACTCAGAGTCATAATAGTAATACTAATAACACATCCATGAAACTGTAATGCTAATATATGTCCAGCTACATGATTTCCATCTTAGTAAGAATGTAGGGTTTAATGGGTGACAAATATCAAATCCAGGGTACACATAACTTCCTGAACTACAATACATTAATTCTTAGTTAAAATCAAATGCCTTGGCTTTTTGTTGTTTGATATAGGATCCCACTGTGGAGACTAGGCTGTCTTTGAACTCACAGACATCCAGCTGCCTCTGCATCTTGAATATGAGTGCTGGAATTAAGAGTGCACCACTACAAAGTTTTGATGATTCAGAAAACAAGATTTAAGAATTTTTGAACTATTATTAATGCCATTCAGAAATAATTTAAAAATAGAAAGTCAACCATTTACTGATAAAGGTCAGAATATCAACTTTTAATTTTAATCCTCATTTTCTAATTGAAATCCAAATTCTAAACTGCTGAGTTGGTGAGGTGGCTACTAGTAAAGACACCACCTGCCAACAAACCTGATGATCTGAGTTTAAGCTCCAGAATTTCCGCATGGTGGAAGGAGAGAACAAATTCCAAGTTGTCCTCTAACCAACTTCCATATATGGACTGTGCATGTGTGCACAAACACATATATAAGTAAATAAAATGAAAAGTTCAAATTTCAACTAAAGATTTTTTTATTAATTTTATTCAACATTATTTAGCATGTGAGATTGAGATGATACTGCATAAGGATGGCTGATATGTGCTGAGTGTCTAGATTGCTAATAACATGCAGTAGCCAAGTGAAACTGGCATGTCTACAGGTCCAGTCCTTCAGATTGAACCTGACTTTCATCCACTTACTTGAGGACCCTTTATGGTACAGAAAGATTTGCATGGTATATAATGGCTTGTTTGCTCCGTCAGATTCATATGGGTTGAAGAATGAACTTGACCAGCAGCTCTGGCAGCTCAGATGCTCCCAAGGGTCAACCCCACCTACTATCTCCTTGCTCTGCTCAGAAATCATTAAAACAAATTTCTCTTTCCAGTGCTCCGCTGTTTGCCACTTGCACACATCCTGTTACCAGGACCAGAGTCTTGACCTGCGGCCATGCGTGTGTAATCATAGTTCAATTGCTGCACAGAATTGCATAGCTAGGTTTCATTGTATGGCTTCTGTTTGCAATCACTCATTAAACTTGATTTGTAACTTTGAGTTTGGCTGTCTTGCTTCAGAGGCCTATCTTTTGCCTTCTGAATATAGTATATATGACTATTTTCATGTTTTTGGAAGAAATACCCAAGCTTTTCCAGAGGCGGTAATTTTTAATCTGCATTCCCAAGAGTATATGAAGGGTCCAGATAGTCCACACCATGACTGACAGAGCTGTGGTCGTTTCTTAGCTTTTGAGACAATATCACTAGATATTTCAGGACATCATTAAACTGGTGAACCTGCTACCTTAGCCTCCTTGGTGTTGGGATTACAGGTATTACAGATGTGCACCACTTTTGCTAACTAGTGGTGCTGAGCATATTCCCGTATTGTTTTTAGTGCATTTTTTTCAGACATTAGAGTTCACTTTAATGTCTGGAAGCATCTCACAGATTTATGGAAGTCCTTTACATGTTGGACTAAGTTTTCAACAATTGTGCAGCTTGGGTTTTGCATTTCATAAGAATTGCTTGTTTACTAATCTGTTTCATCCACATAACCATCCTGCAATATAGCTGTTGTCATACGTATGAAGAAAGTCAGGGTCTGAGAAAGTAACCATTGTCTGTGTCCACACCTAGGTGGCCATACTAAAACAGCAAAGGTCCCAATAGAGATGCCAACTCAATAGGCATTCCCCCATTGCAGTCCATCTTGATTATGAATCTCAGTCTAATTATACCATTGCTGTGTCTGTTCTCCAGAAATAGAGGTGAGATCTGAATGTTATCCTGTTAAGTTCTTGATGCAATTGTAACAGAAGCCTTTTCATTTAGAAACCCGTTCTTAAAATGTCAAAAGCTTTATTGTTCTAGAAGCCCTTTGTGCTTTCTGAATTTGATCATGAAATACCTGTTTGTGCAGGTTATAAGTCTTATGTTGGTCTCTCTCCCATACACACACACACACACAATGTATGGGTGTGAATTTCTAATTAAAAGCAAATCCACTACCCTGTCCTGTCCCCTTCAGTTTTTCCTCAGTCTCAAGGTGTGCACCACACTACCTGTTGGGTTGTCTTGTATAAATGTCTTTAAAAGCACAGCAAATGCCCTGCATTGGTACTTTCCTTTAATTCCAGTACTTGGGAAGGACGCAGGTGAATCTGAGTTCAAGGCCAGAAAATACTATCATTTAGATCCATCTTACAGATTATTTCTGGATCATGCCTGTGGTGCCATACATTTAAAAAACACCTTTAATACCTGCAGAGGCACAGGTGTGTGAGTTCAAAACCATTCTGATCTACAAAATGAGTTCTGGGACAGCTAAGGCTAGGAAAAACCCTGACTCAAAAAACCAGAACTTTATACAAGGTCATATAGACTCTTGTCTTCTATATCCAAAGGACATTTTAACAATTCATTCTCTTAAAAGAAATGTATGTGTATTGCCATCCAGGTATCAGATTCTCTAGAACTGGGTTTACAGTTGTGAGCTGCCATGTGGGTGCCGGGAATTGAACCTGGGTCCTCTGGAAGAACAGGCAGTGCCTAAACCACTGAGTCTTCTCGGCCACCTCATTTTTGAGTGTCTATGTGCTCCTGGAGTTCTGCCACAACCTCTACACTGGCTCTTTCCTTCTGATGACTTTTTTTCAGTTATCCAGGTTGGTATTGCTCAGCTGTGAGTAGCTAGGACTAGAGGATTGAGCACCCTTTTTTATTTATTGTATATTGTGAAGACATTTGGGTATTGATAAACACCATTTTCCCTATGTGATTGTTGAAAGAGATAGTCTTTCACGTGCCTTGACAAAGTGATTGATTATGCAAGTACAGATATATTTATATACTCAGCTGTGTAGCACTGCCTGGTTTATGTTGACAATGACACCACTTTAACTTTACTCAACTTTGTAAGATGTGAACTTGAAGTAGTGAAGGCTTCCAAAACCCAGCACCAGCATTTTAATTATCACTTGCAAATTAAAACTGATTTTACTTCTTTCCAAACTGCATGCTTAAAGCTTTTAATCATTCGTCTATGACATACTATACAAGTTCTGAAAGCAGCTTTCACCTTCTTGCCAATCTTACATATTAAAAGACAGACAAGATCTCATGAATAAGCATAGTAGCTGCAGACTCTTACAGCTTTTCAGGCTGTCTCTTTAATTCCTGTATCATTCAAACTTCCCACCATGGTCAGTGTTGCTCTCCGGATGTACCTATGAGGGAGTTCCCTGAAAATTTAAACCAGAGGGAAGACTTACCCAGAATGTGATACTACTTACTACCTATGAGGCAGGGTCTCCAGTTACAGAGGGGGTGGGGGCAGACAGAAAAAATTAAAAAGGGAAAGCAAGTAGAGCATCAGCCTCAGATCCCTACAGCTATGCCTTCCCCATCATGATGCACTGCAGACTGTAATCTTTCCAATTTTTGAGGTAAACAAATAAACAAACAAAAAACCCTTGTCTGTCAGGAGTAACTTAATACAGAAAACTGGTAATGGAATAGGGCTACTGTGAAAATACAACCACACAGTATTTAGGCTTTTTGTTGTGTTGGCAGAATGTGAATTTTGGAGTTGAGGGCTAAAACTCCAGAATGCAGTAAGTAGAGTTTAACTGGGACTTCGGGTGACCATGGAGACCAAACTCACGAGATTTCAGAGAAGGAACTGGTACTCTTTCCAGAATACTTTTGAAACCATTCATGATATATTCTAGTAGAGAATCTGGCTGCATTCTCATGCCCAGAGAACTTCATGAGGCACAATTCAAAGCTACAGGCTATATGCTTGTTAGTGGAACTTTCAAGATGGAACAGAATTCAAGCTGTGGTACAGGTATTGCTCATGTCTCTTGCTGTAACGTATAGTGAAGGAGCAGAAAGACATGAAAAATAGCAAGTTGAAAGTGCCACACAGGGCAAAGTCAAAGCATCTATAATTGTTAAGAGATTAGTACCATTAAGAGAAAACCTCAGACCCTTCTGTGCAAGAAGTGCTGTGTGCAAGAGCTCATCCAGCAAAGGGTCCATTTTACAAAACTACAAATTCATCTTAAGGAAAAGACCTGGGAATGTCACTAGAGTTCCCTGCTCAAAACCAACTGTCTAGAAAGTTTTCTCAGGGTCAGTACAGAGGCCAATACAACTGTGAGACAAGACTGTATCTTGTGCTTTCAGCAGAGCCTGGCATCAGCATCTAAGTGGAGCTAATTTATAATTTAGGTGAAGATTTGTCATAGAAGTTTATGGCAGTTCCAGAAGGCCACTGAGGATAAGCAAAGTGTGGCAGGGTCAGATTCCTGAAAGACCGTCGCATAAAGTTAGGAAAGTGAAGTCTAAAACCCAAGGATGTTGGAGATGCCAGGAAACGCAGAGTATTTCCTAATGAAAGCTGAAAAGTGGAAACAGATCAAGAGGTTAGGTGTGCTCTAGTCAGACCTTCTTCATATATTAAGATAGAGCATGATGAATTGCACAAATTAATTTTCAATTGCTGAGACAAATTCTACATCACGTATCCTCTTCCATATATTGCTGATTAACTTCGCAGTGCTTTAAGGATTTTCATGCTTTTATTCATAACAACCTATAATCTCCTTGACCTTACTCTTGGCATTGTAAAGCACTACTCACAAAATAATTTGGGCAATCCTTCTAAGCTTTGAGTATGTAAAGCTGGTCTATATTTTTTAAGCATTCATGTGTGTCTGTGGTGTTCGTGTGTCAAAGTCAAACAATACTCCATGGAGTCAGCTCTGTTTCCAGATCTGGGCTCCTCTGGGGATTGAACTCAGGTTGTAAAGCTTAACAGGAAGCACCATTACCAAATGAGCCATCTTGTGATATTTCATTTTCACAAAACTCAAGCCACAACCCAAATGACCCTTTTTTATTTACACTATTGATCACTTTTCTTTAGGCCCAGTTTATTTCCTTGATATGATTTTACTTCCATATTAACAGATGTCTGCTATACTTTCCTTGATTTAACTTCATGTTTAACACTAGCCCCCACCCCGCTTCTCAAGATAGACTAATAAACTAGACTCAAGTATTTTTTGTATGAACATTCACTACCACATATACTTTAAGCACTATCTATAACTGTACCCTAAAGTTTTTCTGTTAAATATATTCAAATTTCTTGCGATTTATTAAGAAATAAGTTACTTAGACTGCACTTAATTCGCAAGCATGTAGAAACTTGAAAAATGTGTTATCTGGGATGATGCAAAATTTTCTCAGGGGGAAAAAAAGGCAGAGGCTGGAAGAGATAGCTCAACAGTTAAGAGCATTTACTGTTCTTGGAGAGGATTCAGGTCCAGTTCCTAGCACCCACATCAAACACTTTAGAACCACCTGTAATCTGTCAAAGTAACATTAAAAAGGCAGAGGCAGAATTAGCAATTTTGAGGGTAGCCTAGGGGTGCTGTTTACAGATCAGTCTGTACCCTAACATTGCAAGGCACTCAGTTCAATCCCTGGTACTGAAAAAGGAGAAATGCTTCTTACTAGTGCTAGGTATCCCTAGGCCAGGGTCACACCCACTTTTCAGTTTCATTCACTGCCAGATCCCTTCTGGGTATACCCCATGACCAAATTCCATGATCTAAGTCAGTGTGCTACCGTTACATTACAAAACCATCACCAAGAAGTGGTGGAAATTCGGTAATCATGCTTTAAATTTGGCCTAAGCTACACATTAAAAAAGCCATGTGTATCTCTGAGACCTTATGAACACTACAGAAGGTGGGTTGGCTAGGTGGAAAGTAAAAAGTTATACTTGTAGGACTTACCAGTGTTAAAAAAAAGTCATTCTTGGGGTCAATTGTCATCTATTGGAAGTTGTGATTGGACTGCAAAATAATTATGATAGCTGGAAAGATAGTTCAGTAGTTAAGAGCATTACCATTTATTATAACAAACTGAGGTTTGATTCCCCAGTATCCATATGGCAGATAAACAACCACCTGTAACTTGTTTCAGGAACTGGACCCTATTGACCTCATAAATGCTTGAGGAACATACATGCACACACACACAAAAAATTTAAAATCATGCCCGCTACAGATGGTGTTGTGATTAGGATTTCTCCCTCAAATGGGGTCTATGTAACCCAATTTGGGGTTAAGTTCAAACTCTTATTGCTTCAGTCTCTACTCCTGATCCAAATGGTAAAATGCTGGAAGTCAGTCCTAATTAGTCTGGTCCCTACTAAGTAACAAAATCCCACCAGATTTGAGCTAGTCTGCTACTTTTAAAGTGTAGCTTGATTAAAGATAAAAATGGAATAAGCTACACCAGTCTAGAGAAACAAATTAAGTTTGATACAATCATAACCACAAAACAGAGCTTCGATGCCTAAATCCTGAAACTTTTTGACTTTTCAATTATCAGCCTTTTAAATCTTATTAAAGCCATGTTTATATTGAATGCAATATTAAAAAGTCAGTGTAAAGAATATTTCTCTCCATATTGCTTTATAACATTAAAGCAAACTCAAGATTGATGAGAACTTTTGTTCACTTTTGCAGAGGAAACCTTCAGCCAGCCAAGTTGATAGAAATAGGATCAAGAATTCAAATCTAGGGGCTGGAGAGATAGCTCAGAGGTTAAGAGCACTGCCTGCTCTTCCAGAGGACCTGAGTTCAATTCCCAGCAACCACATGGTAGCTCACAACCATCTGTAATGAGATATGGCGGCCTCTTCTGCTGTGTGGGCATACATGCCAGCAGCACATTGTATGCAGAATAAATAAATCTTAAAAAAATTCAAATCTAGTCTCAGCTACATAGCAAGTTCAAGGTGAAACCATGTCTCACAAACAGCTGTTTCCAAGGGTCCTTCATTTGTCGTAAAATGTTCTACTTACAACAGAACATTATAGGCCTAGAAAGATAGTGCAACAATTAAGAGTACTACTTGGCAGGCACCCACAGGCACGAATCTTAGCACTCTGGAGGCAGAAGCAGGTGGATCTCTATGAATTAAAGGCCAGTCTGGTCTACAAAGAGTTCCAGGATGGCCAGGGCTACACAGAGAAACCCTGGCATTTTTTAAGCTTACCTTTAGAGGCCATAGCCCTCACCTCATTGACCATTACTGTAGTGTAGAGCTTAAAAGGCAAGTGTTTTAATAAACTCATAGAAATCATTTAAGGGAGACACAAGTAGAACCTGATAGCTTTCCTTAGTATAGGAGATTCCTAATGACCAGCAAAATTCAAGACTGCTCAAATCTTTAGAAATAAATCC
Organism: Ellobius talpinus; assembly: GCA_001685095.1. Lineage (NCBI taxonomy): Eukaryota > Metazoa > Chordata > Mammalia > Rodentia > Cricetidae > Ellobius > Ellobius talpinus. The sequence continues at coordinate 8,508 of LOJH01032642.1, forward strand.
TGATGCTGACAATGTTTCTCAGAGGAGCTATATAGATAAGCTCTAGAAGTTTGGTTGACAGAAAAATTCTTTCAATCAGTAACTTGTTGTAAAGTTATAGCTATTTAACATGTTTAATTCATACTTAACTCATATCCTTGAATTGAGGACAGTGAGTTCCTAATTCAAAGTACAGAAAATTCCAAAATATTCTATCCAATAGTAACTCTTCCCAAATGTTAGATTTAAGCTTTCATCACAATACAACAAAGACCGTAATTTTAAAAAAACCAACATTAGGCTTTGTTAAGTGGCAAGTGTCTCATTAATTTTATGTTCCAAATGACTCCTAGCTCAGATTTAGTTTGAGGCTAGGCAGTCTACTCACATAATGAGAAACTGAGGCCTAAAAGCCATGTGAGATAAAAGTAGCTCCTCTGACCATTATCAGGCCTTCAAGAAAATTCAGTCCTTGATATTTGATGGTATTAAGATCTTATATCAGAACCAACTGGAGAAATCACACATTGCTTAAACCGGGAAATTATGCTATCTGACAAACCTGTTGCTTGAAACCGCTAAATTTTGGAGTGATATGGTATCTAAAACGCACAAAGATCATCCAGTGTTTCTTGTGGAATAAGCCAAGTGCTAATTCTAACCATCTTGACTAGAAACATAAAACATTTGTTAATCACATTAAGACAAATTTTTAAGTGGATACTTTTGATTAAAAAAATCCCTAGACTCACCCATATCACCAAGATGAGCAGGAAGAAGTAAAGGGAAGGCAGGGCCCACTGCAAAGTTTCATAATCTTGAATGCAAAGAGGAAGCGGGGCACAAACGGTGTAATACATATACTAGGGCGGGATGGTATGTATAGGAATGGGACAGACATGAAGCTGAGGTGTGGAGCAGTGGAACTGTCTCACATTCTTTTGTTTCTGATATTTTCCAGGCTGAAATGCCCTCTCAGACAAGACTTAAAAAAGAGGGTCAGGGCCTCAGTTGGACACCCCCCCATAGCTGTTGTAGGCAGACTTGTTGGTCTGGGGCTTCTGTAGGTGGAGCTGGTCTGGCTACGTTGCCATCTGTTGGCCAGTGTTTTTATCAAGGTCTGAATTAGCATGCCCTGATTATACCTGGACTATTTTAATGAGTTTTAAATTGGGTCTTAAATATAAACAGTATGGGTCACAGTACACAACTTATAGTTGCAGACTTTAACACTCAGCACAATGCACTTCATGACATTTATACACAGATCACTACCAGAACATCACATAAGTTTATTTCAGATGTAACAGTAACGGTAAAATTGACAAGTTTAATTCTTAACTGCACCAAGTAAACGTAGCCACTTAAGTATCTTTAAAGATAGATATTCCCTCCAAAAACTGAGGGAGGTTTTCTGTTCCACCACCACACACCAATAGTTCTCTTTTTGGAGGACTTTCAATTAATGAGTGACCTGCTTTGGAGACACTTAGGAACTCCTTTCCCCGGATGAAATTTCATCTTGGCAAATTATATATTGCATAGACTTCTCTACAGTGTCTTTAGAACCTAAATTCAAATAGCATACAGAATAATTTTAACCTATTTACCCCACAGTAAAAACAATCTGTCATGAAAAAATGATGGAGATAGCCTTTAATCTTCCAGTTAACAGAATTACTATTTTACCTCAAAAATTATCACGTATTAAAAACAAAGAAAAAACCCCAAAAACAAATAAACCCAAACCAAAAACCACAAACTCAACATGGGGTGTTACTTTAGTATTTCCTGACTCACAGGTATATGGACTAGTCCCAGTTACTATTTCTTCCACATCTTCCCCTTATGTAAGTGGATGGAATTATGTAATGCAACTTGGATACAGGACAACTGACGCTGTACATACATTTAAAATTTAGGTTAAATCACTGACTAGAGTGGAAAAAGAAACAATAATAGGGAGCCTACACACTCAATTCAAACTTTATTTGTTCCTCCTCTTTAAATAACATGTACTTAATTGTTGTGAGGCAGCTATTCGGTATTCAATAACCACATTTAGGGATACATTCATAGGACTACTCAGATAGTCCAAGTGAAATGGTTATAGAAATAGAGGCAGTGTCATCTCAGAAAACTCTTTTATATATCAAAATCTATTTTGCTATCTGGAAGTTTACAAAATGGTTGACTTCTTCAAACTATGCTCTCTCTCTATCATTTATGCCCTCTTCTCTTGGCAAGAGCAAGCTGAAGCTTATCCATGAAAGCAAAGGTACTTAACACTAAACTTTTTTTCTGGGCTTAGATTTGGACTGTCTATGAAATCAATACCCAAGAAACAAGCATGGTACTTCTACCATTTCACTTCCCTATACACCATACATCCATCCATTCATCAACCACCCCCCGTATTTTTCTTGGCACTCAAGACTACCGAAGTCCACTTTATGTACTTTCACATTCTCAAATAAAAACTTAAAAGTGTTATAAAGTGTGCATAAGCATCTTGTGAGATTTTACCATTTAATCTAATTGGAAATAGGACTTCCTTACCACAATTTTTATAAGAGGAAGTATTAAACTTCCTTTTAAAGTTAAATGAAAGAAAACATACACTCTACACTGTTCTAAAGTCTAATGAGAACATTTCTTGAGCCACTGATGACTACTGACAATCTAAGAAATGCCATGTATCCTTGAGATGAGGAAAAGTCTCCACATTACAATTCTCATCAGAATTACAAAACCCATCAGAGCCACTCCCAATGTGCCTGAAAATGATCTGGACTTAACCAAACCTGTCAGTTGGAGGTCACAGTGATATTTGTATTAACACTTTATACTTCTATTGTTTCAAGAATAGAAGGAATTTGTCTTGATTCCTCTTATTCCAAATCTTTAAACTCAACATTATAGGCACAGAGTATAAGCAAATCTGGGATGTTCTTCAACAGATAATAGCATAACAATGTTATTTTCAAAAATACTGTCTACAAATTCTTTCATATATTATCAATGCTCAATGGTCACACTTAACAATCTGTATTAGTTGACATTAAATACTCTTAAAGTGTTACAAGTTCATCTAAACTTTTTATGTAATTTTGTATGTCCAAGAGAAAACACTTGCTTCAGGTTTATTTAGGGGTATTGGCTTATAAGGACATAACTCCATTTATAAGGTTACACTATTATTGGGCTTACTGAAAAACAAGAGAAGAAAACCAATTATAACAAATTTTTTTAGGTCAGTTAAAGGCCATATTTCTAGCTGGGATTATTAAAACAGTTCATTTCACCAGCCCACACTCTACAAGTTAATGCCTCTAGTAACAAGATTAACAGCAGGAAGGAAGGAAAAAAATAAAAAACAAACAAAACAAAGAACATCTGCTAACAAGCAACCCACTCATCAGCTAAGTAGCAGTTTAACCGAAATACTTTGATCAAAGTCTAATACTACCTACACAAACTGCCCCACCAATCAGCAAATAGAGAGAAAAACTGCTATTAAACCTAAATAAGCTTAGTATTTTCTCATAAGGATAACAATGGTCCAACTCCTGAGAGTGCTTGAAGGACGAAAGGTAGAGTGAAGGCAATGTCAGGGATTAGCATCCCACAGATAGTCTTTAAAACTCAAAAGTACCACAATTACACTAAGCTTGTCTATGAATTAGAGAACAAGATATTGCTGCTGCTTCGTCTTTTGAAATAAACAATATTGTAGGCTCTGCCCTCCAATGTGAAAGCAGGATGTTTAAAAAAATAGCTAAAAATTGAAATCATCTGACACCCAAATTTGGGGACATCTTAACTGTGAAAGTATACAGACCTATCTTCTCCTGCCTTCAACCTAACCACCTCACAAAATTAAGAGAACTAAAACAATCCAAACATGATCATTTTTAAGAGTTCTTGAAAGTATTAAAAACTTTAAGAGGAGAGAAAGGAAGAATAACAAGGGAGGAAAGCTGAAGAAAAAGGGGAGGAGAATCAATGGGTCGTTCTTTATTTGGCGACAAGCAAGTGCAAGAAAGTTCATTTGTAATTTGTTCAGTTGTCTGTCTTTTGTGTCTCTGCATTCTGACCAGATGGGACTTTGAGGTTTTTCTGAAGCACATGAGCATCTGCAGGTTCTATCCTCTTATAGTAGTTCTTCTTTGTCTCAATAATCTCAAAGCCAAACTTCCTGTAGAAGTCAATCGCTGACTCATTGCTGATCTGGACATGCCTGAGATACAGGGTATATATACACAGATACATATATAAGACAGTTTCATCAACTTTCAAGTTTTTTAACCAGAGATAGCTTCAAATTGGTCAGAGGTGGAATTTCACAGACATTTTGTACATTTTCTTTACAATGACCAATATTTAACAAAGGTTACTATTTTATACTTTTAAACTAATTCCCCCACTTGCAAGGCAGATGGACGAGATTAGGAGGATCAGTGTTTATTCTCATACTTAACAAAGGTTAAACCATCACGAGGCTTCCAAAGGACCGGCATTCTGTTCCCAGCACTTCCATCAAGGAGCTCACAACCACCAATAACTTCAGCTCCAGAGACTGTTGATGCCTCTAGCCTCCTTGGATACCTGTAACCATGCACATGCCCCTCCCCACAAATATACACACTAAAAAGAATTTACAACAAAAATACACTCCAGTCTCAATTGCCTAAATATATCTTCTTGAGCTTCTTTCATTACTCTTCAGTACGTAATATTTTGCATAATATGAAAACAATTCATGTTGGTTGGTTTTTTTTTTTTTTTTTGAGTCAGGGTCTCTACCTGACTGCTTGAAATTCACTATGTGTAGAGCAGGTTGGCCTCAAACCCAGGGGAATCCACCTGCCTTGGTCTCCTGAGAGCAAGCAAGCTCTAGGATTAAAGACATGAGCCACCATACCAAGTTGTCTTAGATGTTTATACTATGGCCTCCTGAGACTCTTGGTTTCACCATAGGTTCCTTACACATAATTAAAACCAAATTATAACATAAATGATTCATCACAATTTTCTACCCACAATTCACCAACCCGGAATTAAAAATAAAGTTGAGCTCAATAAAAATCAATTAAAAAAATAATAAAAATGAAGTTGTCCTGAAAGGAACATATACACCATTCTTCATCATTCCCTAAACAATACAACATAATAAAAAGTTCTGTAACATTTTCTTTTGTCTAGGCACCCTTAAGTAAATTAGGTCAGTTTAAAGGATGTGGGAGGATAGAATCTGTAAATAGTATGCCCCCTTTATATGGATTTATGAGACCTAAATAAATGTATTTTTTTTTTCTAAAATTCATCAGTATGGGCACTTCTGTCTGCAAATATGCCTGTGTACCACTTATGTATCAGGAGGGTACAGGATTCCCTGGAACTGGAGTTATAAATGGTTTTGAGACACCATGTGGGTGCTAGTAATGGAACTAGGGTTGTCTGGAAGAACAGCCAACACTCTTAACAGATGAACTCTAACTTTCCTTTTATGTCTATTGCTATCAGGGGACAAGCACACCTTCATCAAATATACAATGAGTGAGTAGATTTCCAAGTTTCTTGATAGAGATTTAAACAGATAATTTATAGACACTTAGATGAACATTAGGTACTTACAGATAGATGTTGTCAAAAGTGCCATCTTTCTCACAGATGTTTAGGACATGATTTAGCATTTTAGTTCCTATCGATAAGACAAAAATAAGTAAGTAAATAACTATAGAAGTCGACCTTGAAATTTGACATCTATTTCCACCTTTTTCCCCCAAGACAGGATTTCCTCTGCCGTAGCCCTGGCTGTCCTCAAACTCACAAAGATCCAACTGCTTCTGCCCCCACCCCCAGAAAGTGCTGGGATTAAAGGCGTGTGCCACCATCACCTAGCTCTACTTTCCATCTTTACTAAGACCTGACACAGAACTAGAAGACTAGAAGACAACTAGACATCCATACTTCTCCAAATTTTGTTCTCAGTGTGTAAATTATATGTTTAAAACAACTAGAGGACCTTCATATATATGAAACAATTCCAGACTGATATAATCTAAGGGCTTCCAAATGAATACTAAGCAAAAGTTTTCATTTTACTTTTCACAATACAATCCACTTCCCAGTTTCTTTTTCTTTTCTTTTCTTTTTTGTTTGGTTTGTTTTCTGAAACAGGGCTTCTCAGTTTAGCCCTGGCTACCCTCACTCAAATATCCAGCAGATTAAAAGACACACTCCACCAACACCTGGCTTCCCAGTTTTCTTAAAATAACAGAACAAAACACCACATAATTTTACCTATTCCTAGTCTTCGGTAAGGTGCAAGGCATCCTAGTGTCATGATGTAAAGTCTCTTTTGATTCTGTGAATGATCCACCCTGCAGCACACCGCACCTACAGCTATATCATTGAAATACGCTGCCACAGAAAATACAAAGATGTAAATTATAACATTTTATTTAATCAGCTCCTTTTAAAAACCAAAAAAGGTTGTTATAGGCATCAGATTTTAACCAACTAGAATATCAATGACCTCAAGACTGACATTGTCTGAGGAAGGTTAAGCTTTCTCTGTAATAGTTAAATTGTGATAAACACTCAGGCTCACAGTAAATAACAGAAAACATTTCGGAGCCAGGGAGTTGGCTCAGCAGAGAAAGGTATCGGCCCCAAGCCTGGAAACCTAAAGTTCAACTGTTGGAACTTACAATGTGGAAGACAAGAACTCACCCCCTGAAGTTGTTCTCTTATGTCCATACGTGGTCATGTAGTGTGTGTGCCTGCACATGCACACACTCACACAAAAGTAAATGTAAAATGACATAAAGTATTTGCTTTTAAAAGTCAAATATTCAACACTGATCTTTCTCAAAAATCTCTAACATTTCAACTTCTCTTGCTTATAAAATTAAGGAACCTGTATTAGTTGCTCTAGTATTTACAAACATAGTTTGAGAATTCAAATTTTAAGAAGGAGGAAAGACATACCAAGTTTTGCTAGCTCGCCAACCTCTAGCACATCCTTGTAGAATTTATCATTATAGCTGACTGGAAAGATGACCTGGTTCAATCTCTTCAACTGTTTAATATTGTGTGGTGTCACATCCCCCAATTCGATCCGGCTACTGGAACAAACCAAAATGTACTCAATAAAAGATAATTAACTTGATTCATTAAGATAATATTAAAAGGGTATCAGTCATTTTTGCATGACTGACAAATGCAACCCTTTCTTATTACTTTATATTCTTAAAACACTACCACTTATAAGCAAATTTTGTCAAATGTTCAACCAAAATTCTACTTAGAGCTTTTCTACAAATATACACATGTAGGGACAAATAAAGTACACACTAACCAATAAGGCCAGAATATTATCCTTTAATAAATGCTAAAACTGTTCTTCTAGTTTATAGTTTAAAATGCAGATATATTATTGATCAAACAGACTGATAACAGTATTAACAAAGGGATAGGAAATGGTACTAAAGATGAGAATATAATGGAACACTATTTCTTGAGACAGTCCAGCAGTAAGCACTGAGAAACCTGCCCATCTCCTTTGCTTACGTAAGCAGGAAAGAAGTCAATGGTGAAAAATTATTCACATTTATCTGTTGAGAACAGTGATCCAGTAACAACATCAGTGGTAAGTGATATTAAGGATTCATATTCCAGCACATCTCAGTTTCAGCATGAGAATTTCAGAAAACAGAACAAGTACTTAGGGACTTCAAAAAATAAGGTGATATAGGTATGAATAATTTGCATCGATATGGATTTTGCTTTAGTGATTTAAATTTAAGGTCAATTTTATTATATGTATATGTATTTCTGCTCTTGATTAAGGTGTTGTGATTATGTAGTTCATTTAAAAATGTAATAATTAAGAAATATAGGTTAATGATAATCATCGATAATAGTCAAGCTTGTAGCCATGTTAGTAAGACTTTCTAGATGTGCATAGATATATTTCAGATAGGCATTCTTCATATCTT
>LOJH01032643.1:0-16492 GCA_001685095.1 Ellobius talpinus
GGGGAGGAGAGAGTTGGCGCGCGCCACGGTTTCCATTAGAGACGCAAAGTTTCTGCTAGGGAGGAGGCGGCGGCAGGCTCTGTGCCTGGGGGAGCGGGAGCGGTGGGAGGTGCCGAGGATAGGCAGCACCCCCGTCCTGGGGCCCCTTTGGGCCTGCACCCAGGTCCGGCCCCTCGCCCTGTGTGCCCCTTGTTCACGCCACTCCCTGGGCGGCAGGGAGATGCCCATCTCCACGTTTCCGCTTTCTCTACAGCCTCTGGATTGCCAGATGCAACTGTGCGGGTTGGCCGGGTGCGTGTGCCGTGGCCCCTTTCTCCCTCGCCAGGCAGAGCTGACATCACCAGCAGCACTTTCTGCCCTGGCGGGCCTGCTAGACCGCCTTTGACCCAAGGCCAGAATGACTTGGGGGTGGGGGGAGTCGTTGTCCTAAAGGTAGATGCATTTGATAGGCCTCCAGCCAGAGGATTTTTCGAGGAGGTGGAACTCTTCTCACTGAGCAGACAGTTTCTCCTACGAGGTGTGGCAGTGCTTCCTGTCGTACAAGACTGACATGGCTGGGCATTACATAAATCATCGTGTCTCCATTTGCCTTGAAAGTAGCTTCCAGTAATGGATAGAAGGGAAGACCCATTTAAAATATAAAAATATAATATATAAAAAGTCTTTCCTCCCCCAAATCAATGTATGAGGCGAGTTTCCACAGAAAAGAATAAACTCCAGTGCCATCGGGTTTCTCTTGGAGTTTAATTTGCAACTGGCTTCATTAAAATAAAAATATATATTCTCTTTGAGATCTTGAGTTCCCCTGGCTGGAGGCACAGGTTCAGGAGTGCAGACACTAAATAGTGCAAGTGGAAAAAAAAGCTGCTTTGTGGTCATTTAGTACATGGAAATACTGAATGTTAGCGATCAGCAGCTTTTCTGTCACTCTTAAGATGGGCAGTGTTAATACCAGAAAATGATAATAGTTATTCCTGTACATGAGGAAAAGGCTGTCGTATCGCCTCAAAAAGTATCGTTTTCTGTGTGCTTCATTTTTGCAGTTTTGTAATAGTCCTAAGCTTCCGTTTTTTCCTGGCTTCCTAAGCATAGGATAACTTGGCCGAAGGCTTTAGCCATTGTAAATGGTAGACTTTTAGCAAATCGCTGCCTAATTTGAATGATTGGAAAACATTTATTTCATAGAAATGAAACTGGGGTGGTGGGTAACCCATTACTGTATGTTTTTTTCACTTGTTTCTCATAAAATGGATATAAAAGCCTGATAATCCAACCCAATACCATTATGTAACGCCATTGTGGAGATTTTGGAGGGCCCAGAGCTATGCGCAAGGTGCACTAAAAGCCTGCCCCTGGACAGGATCCTGGTGCTGGCTGGCTGCCTTGTCGGTGGCGGTGGGTTGGGTCTCTTGGATGGAACCAGCGACTGCAGTGTTTCTGGCGCAGTAGGTGGCGCTCTTCTTTCTCTGCGTGTTGCTGCTGCTGGTGCTGTCGATACTTTGACCACTGGAGGCGCCATTTTCCACATTATATTACTGGATTGCAGCGCGTACTGCAAGCAGCAGGCCAAAGAAATGAAACCAGCACATGCTGTCACTTCTTTGTCACCCTTTATTGTTAAGCTAGCCTAAACAGTTTTCCTTTATTATAGTAACTTTTACTTAATGGCAGTGCTAATGATTTTGAAACACTCACTTTTTTAAATTACTGATTTAAAAAAACCCACAATTTTAAGTGTAACTAGGAAAGCTAGGTTATTATCAACCAAACTTGCCTAGCTTGAATTATGACCTTTTCTTTCTCTGTGTAGGCTGATCAGCTGACTGAAGAACAGATTGCTGGTAAGTTGAAGACTGGGGAGACCCCAGGAAATGGGAACTAGGTTCTGACCTGTTATTGTATCTCCTGTGTTGTCTCTTTCCCTCTCCTGTTTGCATGATTTTCTAAGAATTCTTGAGCAGAAACAGTGAGGTCAGGTGTTTTAGAGGTGACGTGGAGTGGACCCTGCCTTCCTGGCCCACTCTGGGGTGTGCACAGCTGCCCAGAGAAGGAGATCCACTGACCCTGCTACTCCAGAGTTATTAGGCACAGGTCTCTCAGTGGTCTACCAGTGAAGCTTGTGCTTGCTATGCTAAAATACATGGAAATGGGTAGATTTAATGCTGTAATAATTGGGAAATGAGTCACATTTATTAAGTCTTTACTCTTGGAGGGAGGTCAGTTTTTCTTTTTCTATTTGTTTTTTGTTTGTTAGTTTGTTTTTTGTTTTGAGGTGAGGATCTCTCTGTAAATCTTGCTGTCCTGGAATTTGCTATGTAGACTAAGCTGGCTTTGAATTCACAGAGATCTTCTGCAGTTGCCTCCAGGGTGCCACCATGCCCAGCAACTTTATCTCTGTAATGTTTCCATCTTAATGTTTTAAGGTGGTTTCCTCAGTGGGAAAGAACACTTAACTGCTCTTGCAGAAGATTCAAGTTAGGTTCCCAAGACACATGTAATTTTCAGTGGTCTCTAACTCCACTTCTAGGGGATCCGGTACTGCCCTCTGACCTCTTCAGACACCAGGCATGAACGTGATGGACATGTATAGATGCAGGCAAGCAGTCATGCACATAAAGTAAACCTGGAATTCTGAAAAAATATCCTGAATGTGGCAAAGAATATGCTGGCTGCCTGGGAATGAACCCTTTTAGTAACCGTGTTGCTATGAAACGGGTTCCTTGTAACTATAGAAGTGCTACATGAAAGGACTTTCTTTGAAGGGACTTTACTGTAACTGGTAAATCCAGCAGTCTCAGATTGCACTTGGTGACCAATTTAAGTATGTTCAGGCTAGCTTTTTTAAAAAAAATACGATATTGTGGCTTTATTGAACTGGTTACCAGGACAATGTTTGCTTTCTGGGTTACTTACTATGTGTTGGCCAGACCCACAGGCCTATTGTTATTATTTCTGTAGATAAAGGCCAGGTGGTTTCTGATAACTTGGACAGCTTGTCTTGGCAAGCCCCAGGGAAGTGTGTATCACAACAGTGTTGGGTAAAAACACACTGATTCTAGTAAACTTCTCTTTTCAGAATTCAAGGAAGCTTTCTCCCTGTTCGACAAAGATGGTGATGGCACCATCACAACAAAGGAACTTGGGACTGTCATGAGGTCACTGGGTCAGAACCCAACAGAAGCTGAATTGCAGGACATGATCAATGAAGTGGATGCTGATGGTAAGGGCTTTAGAACTGTGAATGCGCACTACTGTTGTGTAATTCAAGTTCAGACTTGTTACAGAATGTTTTTAAGGTCCCTAGAGCAAAACAAATGTGCAGAGTTCCTTTCTATGGTTGCCTCGCAGCTTCTTGGCATTAAAATAGAAGATAGTGTGGGCTTGCTGTCCAGTTCGTTCTGCTGTGGTCTAGAGCATTTCCTGGATTGGATCACTAGGGTTTGGTTTTGGTTTTTTTGTTTCCTGCTTACTGGGACCTGCAGCTCCAGTCTTTATCAGCTGACCCCTGAGGCTATACCAAGTTCTGTGGGGGAAGCCGGAGAGCTTGCTTTTAAAGAAGCTGTTGTTTCTAAGAGGCAGAACCTGAGGGCCGTGACCAAAGGGCACCCTTTGACATTAGCTGGGAACTGAGTGGTGTCTGAAGACTACATTTGTGGAAGGAAAGCTATGTAAGGCTGGGGGCCGGAAGAACCAGCAGCTCCCCGTAATAGTTGTCTGTCTGTCCTAGAGAGCAGTAGCAGATAGAGTTTATTCTCCTTTTTGTCAGCAAGCTGGTTTGGAAGCGCTCTCCCTAGTTGAAAAGTCCCATAAGTCCAGGAATGTGTGTCCTAAGACTGCAGACTTTAAAGGAGCTAGGAAGGCAGAGCCTGGGCCTCAGCTATGCTTTGTCGACTGATGCTGTGAGAGCAGCTATTAGAAAACATGACACCAGAGAGTGTTGTGTTAGACTTGGGTTTTCTGTGCCATTAAAATACCCCTAAAGATGATTCTCCTCCTCAGTGCTGTTTTAGGAAAAATAGTCCATAATTCTGTCTAGTTGATGAACCATATGGGAACATGGGCAGGCCTTTCTGTTTTATGTAAATCCTGGGAAGCCAGGCTTGGTAGGAGAATATATTTGATTGTCAGATTGTATGAAACAGAGTGGGAGGAGTTGCATCAAGCCTTGTTTTGATTCCTAAGGATATCTTCACATGCTTCTAGGTAGCACTTAGTCATTTATTTTGTCTTATATAAATATCTTCAAAGGCTAGGAATTTTTGATGTTGTGTTCACTTACGTCGTTACACCATTGTAGGGATTGAACCCAGGGCACTAAACCATCATCCACACAAGCCTTTGAAAGTTACTAGCTTTAAATGTTCTAGTGAAAATGAATTGTAAATAACTCCTGTTTTGGTGGGATTTTTCTGTTGGTTTTGTTGTTGTTTTCTGTGATGTTATTTCCATTTAATTCAAGTTACTGTTAATTTGGGATTTGTCTTTGGGAATATTTATCCCTTAGCTGTAGAGGAATCGTTTGGAATGTTGGCTGTTGGGTGGATTCCTCTGACAGTTTACTGAAGATTAATAACCGTAATCTGAGAACGGCTTCTGAGCTTTTCCCTTCATGGAAAATGAAGATACTGAATTAGGGGTTTGGGAGTAAGAGTGTGTGCTTGGCATAATGAGAGGCCCTGGGGCCAATCCCCAGGACCAAAACAGAAACAAAAAGCCAAGTTGGGTAGAGCATGGTTAAATCACATATATAATAGGGCCAGAAGTACATCTGGAGAGGACTTGGGAAACTGGGCAGGGTGTAGCAGGCTTTTTTCTTGCTCTCACTTTTTCCCCCTAAAGCGTTTGAACATCGCTAGGACATTATTAGTTAGGCCTCAGCGTTCTCCCTGGACAGGCAATTGCATGCTTCCTTTTCCAAACTGTGTAGTCTGCTTTCATGATTGTGAATCCAGATGTGCAGCTTCCTTTACACCTATAAATGCTGTGCTGCGAATTACCTAGTTGCTTGACATTGCTCTGAGGTATTTGAACATTTTGGTTACAGAAGGTTGACCTAAGAAAAATGAATAGTTTAAAGAAAATAGTTCATCGTTGTAGTTATCGCTGGAATTCTGAGTGCATTTGTCTGAGCATCCCCTATAGTGTGTGATGCTTATCTTTTCTTTTTGTGATTAAAGGGAATGGCACCATTGACTTCCCAGAGTTCTTGACCATGATGGCTAGAAAAATGAAAGATACAGATAGCGAAGAAGAAATCCGTGAGGCATTCCGAGTCTTTGACAAGGTAAGCTTGCACACTTTCCTTCGAGAGACACATTACACGGCTCTGTGCTGTCACCACTGAAGGTTGTAATGGTTGGTTAGTTAGCCGAGTGCCTGAGCCTCTCCTTTGACGCCCCTGTATTGACCTGACCCAGCAGGGAGAAATGCTCATATGACTGTCTGTTGTGTTCAGTATGTCTGATTTTGAAAAACTGCATTCTGTGTTTGATGACTGGTGGGAACTGGGTTGGGCGGAATGTTGACAATAACTTGAGGGAGGGTTGGACAATCAGAGCTGCGTGCTCTCCCAGAACCTCCGTCTGCCATCACCTTGTAACAACTGCTGTCTGTTGACAGGATGGAAATGGTTACATCAGCGCAGCAGAACTGCGCCACGTCATGACAAACTTAGGAGAGAAGCTAACGGATGAAGAAGTAGATGAGATGATCAGAGAAGCAGATATCGATGGAGATGGACAAGTCAACTATGAAGGTAAGGCTCAATGTCCTGAGCCTGGTTTTCAGCAGCAATTACTGTGGACAGCCACCACTTGTATTGTGCACAGTAAATCTGTCCATTTACCGCTTCTTTTAAAGATAAACTTTACATTTGTCTTTTCAGAATTCGTACAGATGATGACTGCAAAATGAAGACCCACTTTCAACTACTTTTCCCTCTAGAAGAATCAAATTGAAATCTTTTACTTACCTCTTACAAAAAAAAGAAAAAAGAAAAAAGTTCATTTATTCATTCTGTTTCTATCTAGCAAAACTGAATGTCAAACGTACCTTCTGTCCACACACAAAATCTGCATGTATTGGTTGGTGGTCCTGTCCCCTAAAGATCAAGCCCCCACATCAGTTTTACAGTATAATACTCGTACTACCTTATAAGGAAGCACTTAGTGGATTCCTTAAAGTTCCATTTGCTAATGATTAATACACTGTTTGGGCTGGCCAGTTTCTCATGCATGCAGCTTGACGATTGAGCACAGTCAGGCCTTTGTATTAAAACCGAAAATTGGAAAAAACAAATTCAAAATCTCAGATGGGTTCTACAATTTGTTCAGATAAATTGTCAGTAGCCAGTTTTCTGCAAACAAACATTTAAAATTGGTTTACCTCAGGATGATGTACAGAAAATGGGTGAAGCTGAACTTTGAGACACAGCCCCAGAAGTAGGATGGCCCTCTTGTCCTTCAAGTGCTCCAACCCCATGGTGACAATGACACCTGGTGGCATGCCTGAGTGATGGTTTAGTGCTGTGTGTGTTGTACTAGAGTGAAGTAAACATCAAGGCTGTCACCAAATCACACAAATTTTTAATAAGAAATGTTTACCAAGGGAGCATCTTTGGACTCTCTGTTTTAAGACCTTGTGAACCATGACCCGGAGCCAGCAGAGTAGGCTGTGGCTGTGAACTTGAGCACAACCATCAACATTGCTGTTCAGGAAATTAGAATTTACGTCCATTCCAAGTTGTAAATGCTAGTCTTTTTTTTTTTCAATAAAAAGACCATTAACTTAAAAGTGGTGTTAAATGCTTTGTAAGCTGAGATCTGAAGGGGGACGAGGACAAGGCCATTGGAGGGGAAGCCAGCGTACATATAAACATGCCCACCATCCAGTATAACCTGGATTTCCCTCCCAAGTTCCTAGCATCAACTGAAACCTGGCCGACACTGATTGCTTTGTCATCATTCGCCATGTAAGTCTCCTTATGTTTTCCGTGTGTCTCTGTGTGTGCGCATGGTGCTCGAATATCTTGGTCACTTGATGTTCGGGCAGAGGAGAGCTTAGTGAGGGAACAGCCTCTCCCAAGCGTGAGTGTGTTTAGGAGATCTCAGCTGTGCTGCTGCTGACCACATGAGGCCACCAGTGCAGGAGACTTGATTAGTGTGTCTGTAACTCAGTCTTCTGTGTATGTGGAAGCAGTTATCTAGCCAGAGACTACCAGTCACCTTTGGTTCGGTTTTTAATTTATGATACCTTTTAGCTTCTATACGTTTTTTTGATTGATTTTTTTTCCCTGTAAGTAGAACTAATACTTAACCCTCTGGCTTGAAAGAAAACCACAAAAAAAAACAAAACCAAAAGTTATAGCCCAGAATGAATTTCATGTCTAATTATAAACCTATAACCAAAAGTCAGATATGCTGGTACTAGTCTGTTTAGGACACCCCCCCCCGCCCCAGAAGTGTGTTGCATTTAGTACAGAGCTCATTTTTGAAACAAGGGCCTCGTACATTTTTCATGGTGTTAACTGGTTGTATCTGATGAGCAGGGAGCTTTGGCTTTGAGTGTGGGGGTGGCCAGGAACAGTGGCAGGCTTCTTGCAAGGCACCGAGAAGCCCTTGGCAGCCAAATGTGTGCATTCAGGGCTGTCGTGTAGACCCTTGGCTTCTCCGACTCTCCTACTCCCTGCTTTTCTGGCGTTTTGTAGCTCCTTTGTATTTGCTTTCTTCTGCCAGAGGGGTGGGTCAGAGCTGTGGAGAGAAAGACATTGTGTGCCTCTGCTGGCCCTTGGGCTGGGGGGTTGGCAGACAGGTTGATGAACTGTAAGCTGACTTTCATTTCTAAATCATTAGGTATTCTTGAGAATGCCTTGGGGGTTCCCTTCTGGGGAGAGCACTGAGGGTTCCAGGTGTGAGCAATGGCGGTGGCTTTGTCTTGTAAGGTGGATTGAATTGTCCATTGTGGACCCAGTCTCAGGCTTGTGGTCTGACCTCTTGGTAATTTCAAAGGGGGTTGGAGGTGACTTAACTTTTTTAAAACTTACCTCCTATCTTTTACCTTTTACCAAGTCTTTGTAGAAGCTGGGTAGACTCTGCTTTAGCAGCCCCATAGCCTGTCCTAAAAGGCTACCTTTAAAACAGGATTCTTGTGTGGCCAGGAATCCTTCATGGGAACTGCAGAAACCCTAACCCCCAGGGACGGGAAGCTGAAGTTTGGGGTTGTGGGAGGCAGAGCACCCCCACCTTGTGGCCCTCCCCCCCCCACCCTGGGACACAACCAGCCCAGGGCTTGGTGTTAGCTTCTGCGTTTGTGAGGGGAAAGAGCAGGGTGTCCTGGAGTCCGGATAGCACTTTCCTGTAAACTCCTTCACTTACTAAGTACTCTATAAATATATACATATATTTATATATATATATGTATAAAGTGACTAGTTAGCTGGCATCCTGCTTTAGCCTGAGACTTGCCCACCTCTTCATAGCTGTGTTCTCCGACTGTTCGGGGGAGCTGTTGAGCAAGGCAAACAACTTGATGGCTCAGATAGGCTTTAATGCACTCCAGGGAAGGCCTTTTCTGATTTTTTGACAAATTTTTGCACACTTTAATTGGTGTCTTTGAGCAACTTACATTGAAGACAAGCTGTTGTACATAGTTTTATATTCTCTTTCTAAGTGCATGTCCAACTCGTAACCATAAGGTAATGAATGGCTGTCCAGTAGGCCTAGCGTTACTATCACACTAGAGGGATAACACATATCACCCACCCCTCCACATCCTGGAAACTATTGAACAGAATAAATTCAGGCAAGTCGACTATTAGTTCAATTATCTTAACCACTAGAATTATTTATGGTGTGTCCTAAATACTTTTCTTTGGCAGCGACCAGATTTATACTGTTGTGTCTTAACTGAACCCCTCAACTGGCAGTCACCTACTTCTTTTTTAACTATCCCTTGACATTGTCCAATAGAAGACAGTTCTTTGCTATCTTAATCCCTTTGAGTAAGAAGGTAGGGATGTGTGTTCTTCCCCTAGACTTACTACAATGTTCATTAAACACCTATAGCAAGGATGGTGGTGGTCCTTCTGTTACTGAAGTCACCCTTCACTGTGGCTGTTTGAAAAGAGATGTACTTGAACGTTCTGTAAATCTTGAGATAAACTTGTGGAGATTTAACCACCTCGCTGATGGGGGACCAACTCTATGGAAATTGTAAATAAGTTTTATTTATAAACCTGGCACTGTATTCAATAAACATTGCTGCAGCCTTTCACCTCTCTACTGCGAACTGTGTAGGTTCTTAGCTCTCATGCCCTCAAGAGAATGCCCCGGACCCTGCAGCAGGTGAGTGTGTGGGCTAGAGTTGGCAGAGATGGCAGATGGCCCAAAGCAGTCGTCCTCCAGCATCAAGTATTTCCGGGGTTACCCAAACTCTTGGCAGATTAATATCCTTTGAATTTAAAAAAGCATATTTTTAGGCTGGGCATTGTGAAGCCAAGGGGATGGATCTCTTGAGTTTATGTCCCCCCCCATGGTCTACTAGAGTTCGAAGCTAGCCAAGGCTATATAGTGAGACCCTGTCTCAAAACAAAATGACAAAAGAGACATTTTAAAATTTTTAGTGGAGCTGTAGCTCAGTTGGTAGGGTACTTGGGGGAGCATCCGTGAAGTCCTGGGTTTAATATTCAGCACCAAGTATCTTAAGTTGGGGATGTGACATAATCCCAGCTCTTTGAGCACTGGGGTGGTAGAGGCAGGAGGATCAGAAATTCATGGTCATCCACAGCTATGTCCCAAGTCCTACCCTCCATGTTTAGAGGAATGTTATCTAGGCCCCCTCCCCTAGTTTCTTCCCCAATCTTTGTGGACACAGCGAGGGCTAAAAAGGGAAAGATCACAGGATGAGCCCTATCTCCAGAAGGTCACTTAAAGACTCTCCTGTGCACACAGCTGGGGCTACAGGAGTGTAGACACTAACTACCTGGAGGACAGAGTTCTTCCACTCTGGGGTGGTAGGACTGGGCTCAGATTTGGCTTTGTCCCTGCCATCTCAACCTGAATATATGATGATCGGACCAGCATCCAGGTCTGGTTTTCTGGGATTCTGATCAATCTGGTTTGGCATCACTCACTGTGTCCTTTGAGGTGACAAATGGGGCTTCAACATTCTCAGCAGCTCCATCTTGGGTTAAACAGGCTAAGCTGACTGTCAGGACCATGAAGCAATGGTGGGTTAGAAAAGTGGATAATTAAGTGACTTCCGTCCTCCCAGGACAGAAACAGGAAGCCACCACTGGGCCTCTAAGAAGTTGGGTCCACCTGACAGCTTTGCTGGGTTTGTCAGCAGCTCCAGTGGAACACAACAGCGAAAAGCAACACACATTTCCAGTCTGAACCAGACTGCCCTGGGCATCCATTGACTCAGGATGCCCGCGAAGTGAAGAGAAAAACTTGTTAAAGCCCATGGCTTTTCTTTGACTACTGTCGGGGAGTGAGAGGAACCAGCTCCTGCTGCAGAGCCACACCCCAAAGCTGACACAGTCCTGAGGCTGGCTTGACCAGCTTCCCATCTCGTTGACAGTCTCTGAACTTGGATTGAAAAAAGAAAGGCTGGTTTCCCTCATAAGAATTACTCATTCTATGCGTCAGCAACCTTTGGGTGACTGGACGAACACATTCAGATAGTATTTCAAATGTCTCATTTAACATTTATCTTCTAGTTTACAAGGACCAAAGAGAAAACCTGGTCTTTGATAAGCCTTAGAATTTTTATTTATAACTGTATGCCTGTGTGTGCACACACACATGATGTGAGGTGTGTGTGTGTGTGTAGATTCGCACATGACTGCACACAACTAGAGGTCAGAGAACAACTTGTCGAGCTGATTTTCTCTTTCTGTCCTTGGGTTCCAGGGATGGAAACAAATTGCCAAACTTGCTCAGCAAGCACCTCTTCCAGTTTAGCTGTCTCACGCCCACCCTCCACCCCCATGGGCTCTTGAGCATTTTATTAGAACGTAGTCTTTCTGTCTTGGCTTTGTAGAGACAGGTAGAGTTTGTTTTTAAACTAATTTAAAAATACGTTTTAGTATACTAATTAAACTGCAATATTTTTATAGTTACTCATTTTGTAAAAATGTGGGCTTTCTTCCCCCAGAGAGATTAATATCAAGATTTTAGAGAGTAGATTAATAAAATGAAATGGCAAAAATATGTGGCATCATGGGGCATGTGCTTAGTATACATGAGAAGGCCCTGAAAAAATTATCCCATATTATAGCATGGTGGCATGTGACTAGCCCCAGGACAAGGTAGAAGCAGGAAGGTGAGGAGTTATAGGCCAGATAAATAGCTAGTTTGAGGCTAGCCTGGGCTACAGGGAGACCCTGTCTCAAAAAAAGAAAAGAAAACCAAAAACCTGCTGGGATTGCAGGAGAAATGACTCAACAATTAAGAACACACACTGCTCTTGAATAGGATCCTGAGTTTGGTTCCCAACACCCACATCACTACAGCTGCAGGGGATCTGATGTCTCTGGCTTCTGTGAGTACCCATGTTTAGGTGCACATAGCCCCCCCATATATATACATAATTAAAAATAAAATAGATCTTAGCCAGGTGTGGTGGTGCACATCTTTAATCCTAGCACTCAGGAGGCAGAGACAGAAGGATCTCTGTGAGTTTGAGGCCAGCCTGGTCTACCAAGTAAGTTCTAGGACAGCCAGGGCTGTTAAACAAAGAAACCTTGTCTCGAAAAAACAAAAAACAATGAAGAAAAAATAGATCTTAAAATAAAACTAGAACCTTATAAAAGGGACTCTTGGCGAGATGGCTTATTTCGAAAGAGCACTTGCTTTGCAAGCAGGAGGAGCTGAGTTTGGATCCTGGCACCCATGTATAAAGCCAAGTGCAGCAGTGCAGTAACCCAGCCTGGAGAGGCAGAGACAGCTGAATTCTTAGAGCTTGTCGGCCAACCCGCTTAGTTGAATCAGTGACAGTAAGTGACCTCCAGATTCTATGAAAGACCCTGCTTAGAGAGTGACTAAGAAAGACATCTGGCTTACACACACACACACATACAGAGAAGGGCCTGGTGAAATGGCTCTGTGTAAAAGTTCTTACCATGAGGAGCCTGGCAAACCTGAATTTGGCCTCTAGAAATCATGGTGGAGAGATCTGACCCCTAAAAGTTGTCCTCTGATCTTTACATGTGTGTCATGATGCATCCATTCACACGCACACACAGTTATAAAACAATAATACAGTTAAAAGTACTACTTTACAGTGTCAACTCCAATTTTCTGCTGTCATAAATGTCCACATCTAATGATTCTCCAGCTTTTTGGAATGTTTCCAATGACAAGGAACTTACCGATAGGCTATCCTTTCTTTCTAAAAGTATTCTGAGTCTAAAAGAAATGCTATGTATTGTATAAAGTATTGACATCAGTTGGAAGTGGTAACATGCCCTAATAATCACAGCTCTTGGGGTAGAAACAAGAGGATCAGGAGTCCAAGGCTAAGGCCAGCCTGGACTACAGGAGGCCTTATCTCCAAAGTATGAGCTGTCAAATCACCCACCACTGTATACATTGTAGCCGTCACTTAGTATTTCCTTCCAGAATCTTTTCTGGCCATTATCGATCCAGAGATGCAGTTTATATACTGGGGGCTGTCTTAGTTTCTTCTTTGCTGTTGTGATAAACGACCTCAACCTAAGCAATTTAATGGAGAAAGGGTTTATTCTGGTTCATAGTTCAAGGGTACAGTCCATCGTGTGGGGGAGCTGAGGGGGTAGGAACTTGAAGCAGCTTGGTCACATGGCATTCACAATTGGGAACAGAGAGCTAGGGATACCTGCTGGTACCCAGCTCCCTTTATCCAGCATCCCAGCCCAGGGAATGGTGCCACCCACAGTGGATATTTCCTTTCTACTTACTTAGCAGAAGACAATCCCTAACAGGAATACCCAGAGGCCTGTTTCCTATGTGCTCCTACATCCTGTCAAGTTGACAGTTAATGCCATGACTATCACAGAATCTCCATGCAGTTTTAAAATGAATTAAGTATAATAGTCTTTAGTATATACAATTACATATATGTTATGATTTACTATTTATGTCTTGAGACAAATATATTACATGGTTATTGATGTAGTCACAACAATATCTTACCACTACCTATTTTTAGGGTATTTTCCTTTCTCCTATGGAGATAAAACTCCCATCCCCTCATATCTGAACATTTTCATCACTCATCTGAAAAAGATTTTACTTACTGGCAAACATTCCCCAGCCTCAGCAAGTCCTAACCTAATTTCTGTTTCCATTACTGGATATGTGATGAGGTTCTGTATTCTCTGTCTTCTAGCCTTTTTTTTCACTATGAAGAGTGCAGATTTCTCCACCTGCTTAAACTCCTGCAATTTTAGGAGCTGGCTGTGTTAGTTTTAGTTTGGCACCCTAATAAAGACCATTTGGCTTATAGCTTGTTTTCACTTGGTACTAGATGGGCATTGGCATGCCCTTCATTTCCACACATTGGTCCTGCTGTGACTCTACGGGGGTCACCCTGGACATCCAATCCTGGCCTGCCTTCTCCAGGGAGATGACTTCTGGCAAGCGCACTTCTGCGTTCTAGTGCGTCCATCTGAGAAGTGGGAACACATTCTCCTCACAAGGTGACTGTGAGGGTAAATGAGATGGGGGGATTTTCTATTGCATTAGCTGGTCAGTGGAAGGTGCTGGAAAATACTCCCAGCCACACAAGGTGAATGCATCACCATAGAGGAAATGAGGCATTTCAACAGCTGGTCTGATCTAGCTCATGCTAGTTTCTAAGGATAGAATAGTGAAAGCTTCCAGAGTTTAGTATACTGGTACCTACCTACTCTGCCAAGCTTATGGGGTGGGTGGCTGAGCCTCCACCACCAGGCTAGACCTGGAACTTCTGGTACATTTTCTTGGTGACTTCGTATGTAATGTCTGCAGTGTTTGGGGCACATGAAGGTTTTGGTACTATCTGAGTATGCTAGAAGCATTAAGCATGGAAGAGGCTGGTGGCCTGGCGTCTCCATTCTCTGAACATTCGCTCAGATGTTCCACACTATGGTCAACAGAGAGCAGCCCCATTCCTGCTCCTTCTCTTTGGGGACTCCTAGGGTTCTATCAGACATTGACTAATGCTTGAGAGATGCTCATAGCCCCAAGCCTGAAGCCATTCTCTTGTGTGGCTGGATCAATCCCAAACTCCTCTGGCACCATGGGAAGTGAAGCCATCTGCTCATATCGCATGACCTGTCTTCTCTGCCAAAGTCTGGAATCTTCAGCTTAAAAAAATTACCAGGTACTCTTCAATAGTCAAGACCTTCTGATTCCGATTCAAGGTCAAACACCCTGTGGAAAGCCCAGAAGTTGGCAGTGAGCCAAGGGTTGGCTAAGTAATAATGAGTCTTCTGCTTTGAAGGGAGGGAACTTGGGCTGGGAGCAGCTGTTCAAACAGGGTAAATGCTTTAACTCAGCTTTCCAAACACTTCTGGATCTTTGCAGTCAACCTACCACCTGCAGCCATGTGAGAATCCATCACGCGTTTCCTCATCTCTTTCTTTTCTAGTGGAAGGCCCAGTTGAGTAAAGGGAAGAGAAGCAAGCATGGTAGCCAGAATGGGAATAGCCTAGTGGGCTCATGTGTTTGAGGGAACTATTTGGGAAGGATTAGGAGGTGCGACCTTGTTGGAGGAGGTGCATCATTGGAGACTGGCTTCAAGGTTTCGACAGCCCATGCTTTTCCCAGTTCGTTCTCTGCCTCATGCTGTGGATGAGAGGTAAGTTGCCGGCATTGCTTCACAGCCATGCCTGCCTGCCTGCTGGCTGCCTTGCTCCCTGCCATAATGTTCATGGACTCTACAAGCCTCGGGCACGGAGAGCACCAATTAATGCTTTCCTTTGTAAGTTGCCTTGGTCATGGTGTTTTTCACAAGAGAAAAGTAACTAAGAAGTTGGTGCCAGGGAGGGGCATATGGCTTTGGCAGGCCTGACTGTGCTGTTTTGGGGAGAAATGAGGAAGTGGTTGAAAGCTTGGAAGTAAATGCTTGGAAGGCAGTAGTGCTGAGAGCAATGTGGGCTGTGGAAGCCCAGCTCCAGAGATTCCAGAACAATATTAACAACTGGGAAAGAGATCATTTCTGTGACATTTTGGCAAAGAATGTGGCCATTTTTTCGTCCTTAAGAGTCTGCTTGAAGCTAACCCAAAGAGTCTTAGACTAATTTCATTGGCAGAGGAGATTTTAGGGCAGCCTAGCATTGATTGTTCCACCTGGTTAGGAGGGATCACTTTTCTGCAGATCTACAGTGAAAATGGGCAAGCAGAACAAAAAGAAATACAAAATACAGTTTGAAGAGGAAAAAAAGCACCAGAGAATGTAACATTGTAGCCAAGACTTGTGCTCAAAGGGATCAGTCTAACGAGAGGCCTCAGGTGAAATAATGTGGAATAAAGGGAATGGTGCCCTCAGGGCAAGACCCCACCCAGCTAGACTTTCAATCTGTGAAAAGGAAATGCTTGAGGAATACCTGCTCCTAAAGCAAAGGAAAGATTATTCAACAAAGGAAATCATCAACAAACCAAAGTTTATGCAAATATAAGTCAGGGAGGGGGCCAGATTCTATCCTAAGCAGGCAGCATAAGTTGACAGCATTGGCCACTCGGTTCTTCCTTAGAGTCATGGAGGATGCAGAGTAAAGGGGGTTGTAGAATCTTCCTCCGTGGTTAAGGAAAGCCACTGAGTCCAGGCCTGTGGTGGGGTAGTCCCTGCATGGAGGTCTAGAGAGGCTATTGTGTCAAGCTATGAAATTTGGATTGCATTGGAGACCCCAAGATGTTGGAGATGCCAGGGCCATGGGATGTCTGCCAGGAAGAGCTGGTACCTGCCCATGAGAGGGAAGTGTGTTACAGTCAGCAAAGCTGGAAGATAGAGCCATATAAGCCCTTTCTTATCAGACCTGGAGTTGCAGGATTTGGAGTTTATCCTTTGGGTTTTGAACTTGTTTGATCCACTTTTTATTCATTATGTCCCTATTTATCCCTTTTAGAATGGGAATGTATATTCAGCATCATTATATATTGGAAGTATACAGTTTGCTTTGTTTTTTTATTTTATAGGGGGTAACAGTGAAGAGATTGCCTTGAGTCTCAGAGGAGATTTTGGACTTTTAATCAGTCTTGAGACTGAAAGACTATGGGGACTTTTAAAGTTGGACTAAATTAATTTTGATTTGTGATGTGGCCACAAGCCTGTGGGGGTCAGGAAGCAGAATGTGGTTTGAGTGAGAACGCGGCCCAGGCGCATATGTTTGTTGGAACTATTTGGGAAGGATTGGCTGGTGTGGCTTTCTTGGAGAAGGTGTGTCACTAGGAGTAGACTTTGAGGTTTCAAAAGCCCACACCGTTCCCAGTTAATGCGAGCTCTCTCTCTCTCTCTCTCTCTCTCTCTCTCC
>LOJH01032644.1:0-16492 GCA_001685095.1 Ellobius talpinus
GGAGCTTCATGTGTCTGCCTGACTCTACTTTCTTTCTCCCAGCATTCTGTTCTGCCTATTCCATCCACCTAAGGGCTGGCCTATCAAAAGGTCAAGGCAGTTCTCTGCTCCTCTGCCTGCCTCTCCCCTCCCCTTTAACCCTCCCCCAAGGTCCCTATGCTCCCAATTTACTCAGGAGATCTTGTATTTTTTCTACTTAAGGTTTTGGGATAGTATGAAATCTATTCAAGCCATGCTAATACAAACTTATTTGACTAGAAATAAATGGATGGTACTGAGAAGTATAAAAATAGAAAGAGGTTAATAAAATGAGACACAAATTTTATTGAATGGTTCAGAAAGACTATGATGAAGAAAGTAATTGTGATGTGTATTAAGGATAGACAGGTTTGCCTTCATAGAGTTAAAGTTTTATAGAGTATGCATACTAAATTTGGAGTTCAAAAAATGGTTAAGAATGTAAATATTGAACAAGAAAAGAAAAATAAAATTAATTTTAAAATTAAAATATCATAGTTAAATAAATATAAGCAGATATCATATTTGAGAGGAATCAATAAAAAATGTAAATCCATAGAAAACTTTAAGATGTGTAATATATGTGTATGTATGCATATATAAATTTACATACACATACATATATACATGCACATATATATGATCATTTAAGATGATACTATACTACAGAATGTATACATACATGTATATATATCACACACATATGATCATATAAAATATACTATACTATGGTAAATGTTGGGTATTGTTTTGAAAATTTTATAGATTTGAGTAATATATTAATATGTACACAGTTATTGTAATGTTAGGTGCATAAATTTAAATCTCACAAAGACACTATTAACAATTATAAGTTCAGTGAATTTTTAACTGTTGAGTTAACTTGCTTCTCAAATAAAAATAAGTAGACATTTGCAATAAAGTCTGCCTTTATTTTATTATATGTCTTAGTTACTTTTGTATTGCTGTGGTAAAACCCCTTAAGGATTAGGGTTCAAGACGGTCCAAATGGTGAGAAAAGAATGGCAGCACATATGATAACAGGTGACAGCAGGTGGCAGGCACTGCAGCAACTGAAAGCTTACATCTCAAATGGCAAACAGGAAGCAGAGAGGGTCCGGGGATTGACACATGAATTTTGAAACCCAAGGCCATCCCTAGTGAGACATTTCCTCAAGTCGGGTCACATATACTAGGCTTCCCCAAACGGGAAACAACGTTTGACTACCAGAGACCAAGCATGATGATGATGATGATGATGGTGATGGTGATGATGATGATGATGGTGATGGTGATGATGATGATGATGATGATGATTATAAACAATGGGAAGGAATCCCAGCGTTCAACAGGGCTCACATGGGAGGCTTTTTGGAAGAAGAGAGAGAAGGGGCAGAAAAGGGTACAGGAAGGGAGCAGAAAAGGAGGCAGAGACTGGTCCTTGAGGACAAGAGTGGCAAAAGGTGAGGGAGAAGGAGAGAGAAAAAGAGGTGGCAGGTGAGCATGGCCCATCCTTTAAAAGGGAATGTAACAAATATCCACAGGAGGTGCACTTTCTGGCTGCAATTGAGGTGGAGCACCCCAAGGACTGCCTGGAACAGATGCTTACATGTTAACATTCCTCCCTTTTGTGAGGAATGTAAAAAAGGTAAGGAGTTAGAAAGGGGTAGCTAGTGAGGTAGAAATGAGACCATGTTCTTGAGACTGTTTGCTGTTGACCTGGGGGACATCAACCATCTTTGGGGGACTTGAGAAAGCTGGGGTGCTGGCCATGTCCTGGGGTACCTGGCTGTTTCACTTCACTCTCCAGACTCTGTGGAACCATCAGATGCTGCTTGTACCTCGCAAAATGCTGATTGAGGTGGATCCATGTTGACTCCCTGGACTCAAGAGAACTGAAAGCACCTGTCCCTTTCCCATTACTATATCATCACCTTGACACCCTCTTTCTTTCCAATTTGCTAGAAGACACAGATGGTTGAT
The DNA here is from genome assembly GCA_001685095.1 of Ellobius talpinus. Classification (NCBI taxonomy): domain Eukaryota; kingdom Metazoa; phylum Chordata; class Mammalia; order Rodentia; family Cricetidae; genus Ellobius; species Ellobius talpinus. Next base: position 2,002 of record LOJH01032644.1, read on the forward strand.
TACTGAGGGCAGTCAGTAGTAAAAATTGAAACAGAACAAATCTGTATTAAACTGGTAAGGCTGTCCTCTGAGAAGGCAAGGAAAATTGACAGGGGAAAGATCACCAGGGCCAAGTGAAAACAAGAGTTGAGTAAAGAAAAGAAAGGGGGAACCAGTGGGTGCTGAGCAGGAGGACACTGACTTTTCCATCTGAGCTACGCATTGCAGCAAACAAACAGGACGTTTAGAGAGGGGAGCAGACAGAAAGAGAAAGTGGAGAATTCTTTCTTGGTTTTCCAATTTCCTGGTCCAAGGAATAATGAGGCCAGATTTAATTTGAAAGGAGTGGTCAGTGGGTGTCCCAAACGACATCCCAATGGGGGTGAGGAGGTACAGATGATGACACAGATCCCAGAAGTGAGGCAGAGAAGAGCAAACGGTCTGCAATTTCTAGTGTCCCAGGAATTAGAGAGGATCAGATTAAGTAGGCACAGGCTGTCCTATAAGCCATCATGCAAGAACAGGGGCAAAGGGCTTGGAGGCCAAGAGAGACACAGTTGCCTGGTACCAGGACTTCGAGAAAAGCCAGAAGGCAAAGAGAGGACTGTGTTTGAGAAATGAAGCCTCGAATCCAGGGAAATGGTGAGGGGTGGGTAGCCTCACGAGAGACCAGTTGCCAGTATTGAATGGAAGACAAAGCCTCCAGTGAATGAGAAAGCAGATTTGTTGCAGGCAGAAGAGAGTAGATCTGTTGAGGGTGAAGCAGGTTGGTAGGGTCCCAATATAAATTGATTACCTTTAGTCAGGGATGAATCTTTGACTATAACATACACACATAAGCAATTAATTATTTATGGACATATAAATTCTTTTTTGTTGTTTTGTTGTTTATCTTTTCCTTTAGGGTTTCTGTTCTGTGAGTGTGGGGACAAAGAGACTGTTTCATTAATTTAAACTTTCCATAAATTCTATGGTAACACATAGGTCTAATGTAATTTAGTTGCTATTTAAAGAGAAAGAGAAAGAGAGAGAGCAAAGGAGAGAGAGAAAGATTAAAAACACAGAAGGTGGACAAAGCCCAACTTTTAAAATAAAACATTTTGTCCATGGCCTTAGTTTAATGACATTTGATTAGAAAAGAAAAAAATAAGATAAGATAGTGAAGTCTTTATATGCTTAAAGCAATGGTATATTTATTGTAGACTTTTATTTGTTTGTATAAAGAAGAAATGACATCTCTGAACCTGAAAGTGCCTGATGTGAGTAGAACAGAAATGAACATTGCTGGAGTTGAAGCAATCACAGAATCTAAAAGGACTGAATATATCATATTCAATATATCAGATCAAAAGACTGACTATATCAACTTATGAAATATACCATAACTTTTGGAAAGATTTAAGGTAAAAATAAGATCACCATTATTGATAGGTAATAGTTTCTAAATGTGGTGATGGCCATTTGGTTTGCTGTTTGGCTAATTTGTTTGTCTTAAGACAACAGATTTCTTTGGAATTTTTCAAATTTAGTTTTGTTTCTCCAAATGCTGAATAATCTGAGGACATTTGTGAGTGAAGAATATGAAAAGTCCCTGATTTTCTCCTGTATTCAAAGGCCTGAGAGGTCCTCGCATTAGGACTGTGTTGAATTAAAAGCTGTGATTTGAGGCAATAAATGAATTTCAAGAATAATGTGAAGATGTAGTAGAGTATTCTTGTTAAGAATTATCTCTTTCATATTCTCTGTGATAATTGAATTGAGAGTCTACATTTCTAACGTGTCAAATGCCATTCAATCAACACAATGTCCTTTATTGGTTTAAGAGCATACCCATGTCACCACATGAAGGATTAGAACTCTTATTATGGAACTCTAGTTCTGAAATTCATTTCTAGTATCTAGTAATGGCTATGAAAGATGGCAATAGCCCATATTTTGTTAAAATGACTGATGGCTGTAAATTCTAGCCATCTAGTAGTAAACCTAAGTATATGATCTAATAATTCCCTCGATGAAGGACTGCATATTTTATCTTTAAAATATTTATGAATGTTTTGTCTCATAAAGACTAAGAAATTCTTTACTGAGTATATTTGGCTCTCCCTACTTTCTAACCATACACATGAAAGAAAGATAAAGGGAGAAAGATAGTGACAGAGACAGACAGACCGACAGCCTCCTAACTGCATCTTTAAGAACAGTGCTCACTGGAGATTAGAATAACTTTGTGAGTTGAAATAATCAGAACTTCCTATAACTCATTTCAAATACTTCAACTCTAACAATATTTTGTGGCTATTAACTTCTACACCAACGCCTCAATTTTCAAATAGATGTTGTCTACATTCACTTTCCTATTTATATTCGTGCCTGAACATTTCCATGTATACCTGAATATTTTATCTGTCCTGGTCTTTGCTTTATAAATGCACACAGGAAGGAAATAAATATATTCTCATTTTGAATAGTGATTCTTTTTTTCTATTGCTTGCTTTATAAAAAAATTCAGAAATTTTATAATGGAGTAATGATTAGCATAGTATGTATCAGAAGCAGATAAGCCCATAGTTCTGACAATTGCTATCCATGGAAGTTTTTTTTTTCATTTTTATGAGAATATCAAATTTCAGATTACTTTTCTATAGGAAACACACCACCCCTCAAGTATTAAATGTTATGACTATGTAAGGCACTTAGAACCATACATAAAGTGTAAAATAATAAAAAAATATAACTTTCTATGAACTTTCTGTTTTTAACACAAATTACAAGGGGAAATTTTCTTATTTAAACTAAATGAGTGCTTTTATTTGTTTAAATATGGTTTGGTCTTAAACAATTGCTTCTTAACCATTCAAATAAAAATAGTCATTACATTATTTATTTTCTCATAATTAAAATTAGACACAATGGCTCCAGAGATTTGAAGAGTCTTTGTAGGATAAAATCAAGTTTGGTGTTAAAATTAACCAGCTCAGGTTCTACTGGAGAATGACAACAGTGTTAAATAGCAGACTGGAAAAGAAAACTCATATGAAATATTTGCCATTTCATTGGAGAATACTGTTTAATATTTCAACCATGACAAGATGTCTGAAATATATACCTGTGTACATATAATTGGGAAACAATTTGCAAGTGACAGGTTCAAGTAGTAGAAAATATTCTAAATTTTACAAAAAGTATGGATGATTGTCTAAGTCTGATAAGTATGCTTTAAAGTTGACTACTTTCATTTCAAGTTTAGTTGGCAGTGAAATTATTTTTACTTTGGGTCTGGTCCAATAATCAGGTTATTTGCACTAATGTTAATACTCTCATGTATAGAAAAGGTATTTTTTTAAACAATGCCATCTCTAAGATAAAATAGACTTTCATACCAAATTAAGCACACTCAGGTGCAACATTATATGCAAGATAAGCAACAGCTCTCTTGGTTAGATAGATTTCAAGCCTTCATTTCAGTAGAAGTTCATAACTGGTTCTGTAGATGGTCAAAAACAGTGGCAAGAGAAGTAAACTTGGTGTGTTGCTAAGTGGTTAAGTTGTCAACTGCCTCCCAAATATTTATCTATATTTTTCTATCCATAGATATGTCCTGCTCTCAACATTGGTTACAGGAACTTCTTATTAAAATGGGAGGAGGTTAATGAGACTGCCAAACTCCTGAAAAGAATTAGGTGTGAGTACTCTCTCAGATTGGACATCTATGTCCACCCTCTTCCCCAAGGCTTGACAGTCTTATAACAGTAGTTTACTGTTCTTTTTTTTAATAAACTTCCTTCATATGTTCTGTATTCATTCCAATAAATTACATTATATCTCAATACCTACCTAGTCATTACTTGGTTATATCAATGATTTAACTCAACAACTATCACCTTCCCCCAACCTCCCCACACCAACTGGTGCCAATTAACATTGCACTGCAAGAGGTAAATTGCAATTAATTTGATCTTAAAGATTGGCCAGGTAAGAGAATAGAAATAGAATTATTACATTCATTCTAGATGTTTATGACAAGTAAAGCCTTGAGAGATTGTTTTGTGCTTTCCATATCTATATAAAACAATTAAACATGCATTACACAATTCACAAATGAAGTGAATGTGCTATACCATGACAATTATTGTTTAGAAAAACACACCCACTGCAACTTACAAACCAATTTATCCTTTGTCCAATGTAGATCTTTCTTAGAAAAAAAGAATTAAGTATTTCTCTACAGGTTCACATAACATCTCTTTACATTCTTTACAAGAAATGTGTCATTTATATTTAATTTCATAACTCTTACTATGTGAATAATGCAACTATACAGTTATTACTCATAGTGCTATGGCTCTATATGGTAGTAGCACAAAATAGATTTTCTTGCACCTCTATTTCCTAGGACCATGCATTTAATGCTGGATCTGTAATTACAAACAAGGCTGCATCATCAATCATGCCCAGAGTGAATGTTGGCTATGAATGACTTCTAAAAGGTTATTTGTTCATTGATGATGCTCCAATGCAAGTTTCAGTGTTTTAAGAAAACTTTGGAAAACAATTCTTTTATAAAATTCAATCAAAGAATGAAATAATATAAATACAGAATAACATTTTTTTCATAAAATATAGCTTTTGGTGCTTTTAAGCCACAGTCAATGCATTAGAAGCATATGATTTTCACTAAGGCTGACTTCACAATTGTCTTCTTTATGCCACTGTTAAAAGAGGATAAGTGAAAGGTGTCCCTATGGAGACAAGAAAGCAGTCTCATTCCCCATAGGTGATCAGTCTTTTCATTGTCACAGATTTAGACTGAGCTGAGAAAGTTTGACAATACTGTATTGATTTAATGCAAAAGAAGATACTGATGGGAATAACTCATTAGCATTATGGAAAAAATGTTCTCAAAATCCCTTGGAGAAGAAGATAGATGTGGCCATCATGAAATATTGCTTTTCATGAAGGTAGAAATCTGTGGCACAGGAACTGAGCAGGAGTCTAAGAAGTTAGAGCACATTGAGAATTCCTGATGCCTCGATACCACATTCAGGTACTAATGAGAAAGAGCACTGTGGTTCAAATCCACATGTAATTCAAATTTTTAAAAAGTTATCAGTGAAGCATTTGTTGTGTCTAATCTTGAGCTCATCTCATGTTCTACGTCAAATAACTTACTAGCACTAGTCTTGAGCCCCAGACTCAGATGCCATTGTAAGAACACTGCCTCTTCAAGAGGATCTAAGTGTGGGATATAGAGCTCCATAGAGAAATTGGTCAATCAGAATATCAGAAATGGAAGCAATGGGTAAACCCTGACCCCTGAGCCATGTGAGTCCTAATTTAGCACAAGTGCTAGTGAGCACTCACTGTAGGCAAACATTCTAAAGTAGAAAGATGAAAGACTGTGAGAAGCAGGGTTTAGGCAAAGGTTCACATTTTATTTATTTTTTATTTAGTTAAATGGATGAAAACTTCTTGAGTAGTGTCATTGTTTAGAAATACATATAAATGAGAATCATCAATTACAGATTATTAAAAGGTACACAAGTTAAATTGTCAGAAAAATTACAGATGAAGATAATTTAGAAACTCCAAGTTATGTCTAAATGCTCCCAGAGACTGGCTCAGCAAGAATGTCTGGATATAAAAATGGAATGGGTTTGTAGAAAAGTTTAAGAGAGTGGAGAGTCTCCAAAAGCAGGTCTCATCTATTTCTAGAAGGAACTTATTCTAAAAAGGAAAAAAAGCAAAGCTCAGCATGGGGTAGGGGTGAACAGGAAAATAATAAAACAGTGTGGAAAAATAAAAAGTTAATTTCTCACAGGTTCTGTTTATTTCTTTGGCAGTATATCACCATCCTAAGAACGGTATCTTGGAATGTGGAAATAATTCAATCAGAAGGACAGGAAGTGATAGAGTTCAGTGGGAGATCTGCTAGCCAACACATTCATTTCAATGATCTGATAAATTTAATGAGTCAATATGGGATATCAAAGTTCCTACCCTGACAAAATTATGACAAAGAAGAAACAAATCACACAGTTCAGTATTCTGAATAGCAGTAAAAATTTAGAAGATGATTAAGGACAGAGATGGGGTGAAAGGTCATTTCAATGGATGGTTTACAGTGAGGATTAATGCTGAAATTTTGTGTAAATAACCTTTTGGATGTGATGCACAAATCCAGGCAGAATATCACTGGGAATGGTCTTAGAAAGTGCAATCTTGTCAAAGCAAACACCAGTAATCATTATGTAGTATGGAATGTGAAAAATAATATACCTGTATACTAGAAAATCACTCACTGTATCTGCAACATATATATGAACCTAGAAAGAACAGAAATATAAGCACAATATTCTTGTGTTTTGGTTCGGGTAAAAATTTTTAGTATCTTAAATATAATATCTTAGTTAGGATTGCTAATGCTGTTATGATACATCATGCATAACCAAAAAGCAAGCTGGATAAGAAAGGATTTAGTTCGTTTATACTTCCACATCACTGTTCATCAGATGCAGTTAAGGCGAGAACTCAAGCATGACACGAATCTGGAGGAAGGAGCTGATGCAGAGTTCATGGATGAATTTTGCTTACTGATTTGCTCCTTGTGGTTTTCTCGCTCAGGTTTTTCATAGGACTCAGGACCAAAATCCCAGGGTTAGTACCACACATAATTTTCCAGGACCTCCCTCATCTATCACTAATTTAAAAAATGCCCCATATCGGCTGGCCTATAGCTTATACTTAATGGTGGTATTTCTTCCAGTGCTGTTCCTTCCTTTCAGGTGACTATAGCTTGTGTCAAGTTGACATAAAGGTAGCTGGTACCAATAGTATGGGTGGAAAAGAAACTCTCATTCTTAGTTCTAGAAAATCAAGCTATTCATAAACTGTTAATGGAAATGTGCTATTCCATTCGCTGTTCATTGAGAAAGGATTTCTGTTGACACTCAAACCTTTACTCTCATTGTAGTATCCATAGGCACTCACTAGGGCAGTGGCAGAAATTTGTAATGCAGACTCTCACTAATATCAGCTTCTTTGCATTTTTCTACATTAAACATGCTCTAACTCTTTTATCTATTAGAATAATGAGAGAGAGAGAAAGGAGAAAAGGTACAGAACAGCGAGTGATATCACATTTCCATTACTAGTTTACGAATACCTTGATTTCCTAGAACTAAAAGAGGCAGTTTCTTTTCTACCCATACTATTGGTGGTGACCCCCACCAATAAATTATTTTTATTGCTACTTCAAAACTGGAATTTTGTTGTTGTTATGAATCATAATGAAAATATCTGTATTTTCTAATGGTCTTTGGTGACCACTGTGGAAGGGTTGGTTCATTCAACCCTAAAGGATTCATGACCCAGAGGTTGAAAACTACTGGTATAGATGGAAACAATAGAAGCAACACAGAAAAATATTTCAAGATAGCATCCCACGTGTTCAGTAAACTGTAATTTAGTTCTGTATTCTGTGCTTGATCATATAGATTTCATAGAGATTAAATATGTTGGTTACTCAAAAGCAATGAATGAAAGTTATTAGGCTATATAGCAACAAATTCAACTGCAATAAATGTTGCTGAAATGGAATTAGTTTTGCTCCATACATTGCCTTTTTATTTAGATAAAGCTAAGGGACTTCGTCTCTCACATGGTGTTTGCGAACCACGGAACATTTTATGAGGAATGCAAGGAAGATAATACAGAGAAGGGTATAGAGTTCTTTGAGACTATTTCCTTTCATTTATTCCTTGATACTTGCTAAGATTGGGAAAATGAATCACAGTAACACATTGATATTTCCCAGATCTTCCAAGTAATTGTTTTAAGTTAGGTCAGTAGAGCCCATAAGAAAGAAATAATTCTATTTTCTTAAAGTATTTATTTCTTAAATTCTTTGTGAATTTGTTCTTAAACATTTTCATTTTCCAAATAAAACTGTATGTCTTTATTTTGAAATGTGTACATCCTTAATTACTCACAGGTTCTGTTTATTTCTTTGGCAGTATAATCTGGTGAACAGTGATGTGGAAGTATAAACGAACTAAACCCTTTCTTATCCAGCTTGCTTTTTGGTCATGCATGATGTATCATAACAGCATTAGCAATCCTAACTAAGATATTATATTTAAGATACTAAAAATTTTTACCTGAACCAAAACACAAGAATATTAATTGTATTGTGCTTATATTTCTATGAGTTTATCAAGAAACTTTGTTGAGACTGTTTTTATATAATATTTTCAATGTATTCTTTGCTAATTTTATACTTCATATATGGATTTCATTTGTTTTCACCCTCCATGCCACCCTGGAAACTCTTACCCACTCCATGCTCAAATGTTGACTGGCTTGATCATGTAGAGGTCTTGTACAGACAACCACAGCTGTCATGAGATCATGAGAGCAAGGGTCCTATTATGTTTTATAGAAGTCTTTCCAGACTTCTGACCCTTCGAATCTTTCTGTCCCCTCTTTTGTCATGAGCTTTGAGATCTAGTGGGAGGATGCATAACATGGGTGTCCAATCTAAAGCTGAGTACTTCACAGATACTTGTTCTCTGAACTTTGGTCAGGTGTGAATCTCTGCAGTAAATACCACACACTTTGCAGTCCTCTGATGAGGACTGAGAGCTACATTAATGGGGGATAATGCTCCTCCGAGAATCCATAGGTTGCCAAAGAGAAAATAGAATGCTATGTGTGAGATACTTTTAAGTTGTGAGTAATAAATGTGTCAAAGGCTCCAAAGAGAATGCAAGTTATTGCCATTGCTCTTGGTTGCCCTCAAAATTGATAATAAGATTTTATGGAATTGGACTGGCTCAGTGGTTAAGAGTATTTATGTTGCAGAGGACCCAGATTCCAGCACCAACAGCGTCTCTCTGCCTTTAGGGTATCTGACCATCTTTTCTTGATTTCATGGGTACCTGTAATCACATGCACATACCAAATGCATATGTACATAATTAAATATATAAATTCAGAAACGAGAGCAAATGTTTAGAATCAGTCTTAAGTTTTGTGCAGATAGGCATTCAGTGAATATTTCCAGTATGGCATAATGGGTGATAAGGAAATGCTGAAGCCAGATTGTGTAGGAATTTGTTTATTTTGTTTTGAAAATTAATTAGTCTTTATTATCTTATTATCAGTGTATATGTGTTTGTCTCTGTGTGTGTATGTGTGTGTGTGTCATGCATCATGGTGTTAAGTATGAGATCAGAGGGCACCTTTCTTAAGTCAGTTTTTTCTTTCCAACTATGGGGTGTGAAGCTTAAATTCAGTTTGCCTGGCCTAGACACCAAGCACCTTTGCACACAGAGTCATCTTGCAGGCCCTAATTTTCTCCAGTATTGTGTTAGTATATTATTATTTCAAGAACAGTAGCTAACATTGTGTGGAAGAATAAAGAGAGAAAGAAAAGAAAGGGGAAAATGGTATACAATTTACTATCTAAACTTTTATGTATTTGTAAGGAAAGTTGCATGAGTTTCATCTTTATTGAGTTTCTCTGATAGACATGTGACTATGTTGCCTTATCAGTATGGAGCACACGTAAGAGGGGTCACAGATAGGTTTTACAGGGGGCAATTTGAAGATAATGACTTGTGGCTGCAATAATGAGAGGTAATGTGCAATATACCCTTGTGAAGTCTGGTGACAGGAATTAAATTAACTCGTGTCACTATTGTGAAGCAAGGTTAACTTGAGCTGAACTGTATCACATCCCTGAATCTAGTTAATAACGGCCCTGCCACAGAATGGTTAAGAGATAAATGAACTGAATTGTGATATAAGGAAAGCTGGCAATGATGCCAAAGTCTAAGGCAATCCATAGGAAGTTACTATTCCAGGAAATGTACGTATCTAAGTAGAAAGAACATTTCAATGCAACACAGTAGACATGTCATAGTAAAAGTGTTTTAGCATGACAGCAATCTTTGATCCTATTCCTCAATGGAAGTACATTACTAATGTTTTTGACTCTTTATGCAAGCGCATTGGTGATCACCAATATTGCTTTTATTTTTAGGTTGAAAACTTTCAGGGAATGTGTAACTCATGTTGGATGTATTTTCTTTGCATCATCTAAAACTTGTTCCACCAAAAAATATTTAATATCACTCCATTAAATCTATTGGTGACACTTTAAAGAGATCAGGTTCCCTTTTTTAAATATGATTAGATTAGGAGAAAACATTTTATAGTATATAAATAAAACTCAGAAAAGTATACAAGAGTTAATATATTTTCAGTTAAATTGTGTAGCTGTTTGGTTGAATTTCTTGCCCCTTGGACACAATTGCCTTTTTAAAGTCCAGTACAACAACTGGAGCCTCCTTGTAGAACAAACATTATTAATTTACCTAGTTTCAGAATGAAGGTGTTAGGCAGAAGCTTCTACATAGGACTGCAAGTTATGAAAAAGTGCAAGTATTAAAATAAAAAGTTGCAATAATTCCATAGGCCAATAGCAATCATTTACTAATCATTTATTCATCACACAAGTATTAATTCAAAGATCTTGTAGTTGCCAAACAGTATGGTAGTTATTAGAAATGAAAATGGGGACGGTGCATAGCTCCACATTTGATGGACTAAGAGTCTTATTGGAAGGGAAATCTATCCTTTTCTAAAGAAACAGGATCTCATAAAGAGATCAGAGAAGTCAGAGCAGATTTTCTCAGCAAGGGATTTCTGAGTAAAATTTAATGTCAGGGAAGGAATTTTCATAAATATTTTGATTAAACAGCCAGACAATGTCAAAACAAAGACAAAATGTAACAGTTCACCTGCACTCTGTTTAGTTAGACATCACAAATGCCGTCTGTAGTTCATCCTCTTTGCCTTGCTAAACTTGAGGTAGGAGCGTAAACCTGGTTTGCAGCAAAGTTGTGGTTCTCCAATTTCATCTTCTCAGAGCTGAGGTGGCAGGCAATGAGCTACCTGTCTACTTCGTTCTTTATGAAACATACTTCTTTTCTTCCCTGAGTCTGATACTCTATTGGTTAGGCTATTCCTGGCCAAGAAGAGCTTCAATTTACGATTAGCTATAAGGTAAAGACAAGGATCATTAAGATGACTCAGCAGAAAGGAAGCCTGCACAAACCTGGAGACCTGAGTTCAATTCCCAGAACCAGGGATGAAAGGAGAGATCCACCTCCCAAAAGTTAACCTCTGACTTCACTCTCACTGTGGTACTGCCCATGCCCTCCCTCACATGCACACATCACACACATACAAAAATACACACAGAATACTAAGAAATTAAATTTGGACTGCTAGAAAATGAAAAATGTATAACAGTTTTATGTAATAATTTCTAGTGTTACTCAGTCATTGTCATTAAAACACACACAAATATCCAAAGTTGAGTAACATATAGTACAGTGACATGACATTGTCAATGGTGGAAATTTCAGGAAGCTGAGCCTTTTCTGTATTAACTCACACATAAATTTATTTGCATGCCTTTTAGGTTATGTATGGATGTTAGAGAAACAGTTCACCAAGGGATATTAGCTGCTGACAAGTACAGAAATATGGAGGGGTATGTATTTTGAGCTCAATAATTCAACATTATCTTCAGATTCTGGCAAATAATGAATACATATAGCATATCCATAACAATCCACTAATCTGTGCATCTTAGAATGATCAATGCATTTTTGGTACATCATCTGTTACAATGAGAATTGTTAAACTTTTGCTAGTTGCTCTCTTATAGTGGTATAATAAGGACTAATAATCCCCTCTGATATGCAATTTTAATGAAGTCTCAGAAATTTTGTTGCTGCCTTCTTTATGTCCTTTCCCATGTGAAAACATTATCAGGTGTCCCCCAGCAGGGCCTGTAGCTCTTTATCATGGAGTATTGCAAAATCTAGCATGACATTTGAATAAATTATTTACATTGATGGTTATCTCTAATACACTGTGAGCATTCACTCTGTATTTACATTGATGGTTATCTCTAATACACTGTGAACATTCACTCTGTATTTACTGCTACTTTGCCTACAGCACATGGGAAGGATTTTCCCAAGAAACTATCAGTAAGTGTTTTCCTTAAAAAACCTAGTAATTATCATATATCAAGAAATAGATAACCTAAAATCTTGCTAATTCACTGAATGACAAAATGTATTACTGGGATGTTTGTTTTAGGTTGAAGTGGTAAGGTCTTCTTTTGGACATTGATGTATTAAATGAAAAACAATACATCATCTACTTCATGCTTATATGTGATCTGCATTGTTAATACTGAGTAAAATGTCTTATAATGATTTGAAGAGGATACCTATGAATAACTAATTTTTTAAAAAGCAATAGTAGCTACAGTTTAAAGATCAAACAGAATAAAGACCCCTCCTGAATCATCCATTATTAATTGATTTTTCATCTTCAACACCATCTGTAGATCTCATTCCCAAGCACATTTTCCCTAGAGGGGCTGAGTAAGCCAGAGAAAGATATTGATGCTGTAGTAAAAGAGTGTATTTCTTTCAATGATGATTTTTTTAAAAGAATGTTTGAAACACCAATATCTTACAAATATATGACCAAATCATATAACATTATTTATTGCTGTACTTCCATTGAAAAATAAAACAGGGATATTGAAACATCTATGAAGACTTTTAAGTAGTTTTATAAATGATTTGAAATTAGACTGAGAAACACGCCTTGACCCAGCAAACTCTGAGTGAATTACATGCCACATCAAATAGTTTTCTACATATTCATGGATGTTACACCTTAGGCTCTGAGGAGTTTTAAAAGAAGATAAGTCTATCTCATTATTAAATTTATTTTTAAATCTTTTTAATTGTAGCAGAACTACATCACTTCTCTTCACCTTCCTCCCTCTAGCTCTTCTCAGCTGTCCTCCTTCATATCCCTCCCATGTTCACCACTATCAAAGTGAGAGCCTCTTTTTCTAGATTATATTTGTTACACACACACAAAAACACACAATCATGCACACACCCACACACGCACATACATACAATCTTCTGTATTAGTTGTTGTTCATGTGTATATGACTTCAAGGCTGACCACATGAAAAGAAGAATTTCACCTAGCTTGAACTGATCTAGGACATCTTTTTATGACCACATGTGACACAACACTGCCTAGGGACAGTTCCAGGCTTTATTACTATATGTATTTTTTTGTGTTCTGGAAATCAAATGGATCATAAGTTATGGTTCATGTGAACTTTGGATGGACCAGAGGTGAACAGTGATGCCCTTAGTTCAGCATTGTGCATAAAATAATGCCAGTTTAAATTATTAGAATGTGTGCATCCACAGGTACAATATTGCTACACCCATCTTCCCATTCAGAGCCACTTTCCATCTTCTGTTGGGTAATGAGATGTGACAGGTTAGGAGGACCATAGGGCTGACAGCACACAGCCAATGTCTATTCCAGAGACCATTTTATCCTTTGATTTAGTGTGAGCCGAGAAACAAAGACTGACTCTCTAAGTTTTACAGAAACAAACTGTTCTGTCTATAACACCCTCTGTCTCATGACACTCAGTTTAATCAAAGAAAGTCTAGCTTCTGTTAAAAAGATTTACAAACACAGCCAAAAGGTAAAAGAAAGCATTCTAGGAATGTAAGGCCTGATGCTAATTGACCACAGAATGTGAATAGGAATGAAAAAGTGAAGGCAACAGAAACACAGGATGATACCAATGGGGACCATTCGGAAGAAACATAATTTTCATGTTTGTATAAAACAATAAAATGAAGGAAGTTAGAAAGTAAGGTTAACAGTATATAAATTTTCAGCCAAGGAAAGAATCATATAAATAACAAATTTGTTTATTAAAGGAAAAATTGCTTCTAGACAAAACCCTGATAGCCTTCAAATATCAGTTCTGTTCAGTATTCTTCCACATGCATGGTCTGTCCTGTAAGATCAGGTCAATGGCGTTTATTTCTCTCTATGTAGAGGCTCTAATACACCAAGATTTCAAAGTTAATAATGACTAAAGTAAACCCAAGTATACAGAAATAAATAGGTGAAGAGTGGAGAAGATGACACAGCTGTTAAAATCACATAGTGTTCTTGCAGAAGGTCTGAATACCGGATGGCCAGCTCACAATCACTGTAATTTCAGCTCCAAGAGATCCAATAATGTCTCTGGTATCTGTGAGCACCCGCATTCATGTACACATACCTAACACACACACANGAGGGAGAGAGAGAGAAAGAGAGAGAGAGAGGGAGGGAGGGAGGGAGAGAGAGACATAAAGACAGTTTTAAAATTCTTAAAAAAATGATAAGTAAAAATTTAGTGCTTTAGTTTTAATAATGCAAGCATGAAAATAACAGCTCCATCATGGAATTCTGTGACCACAGATGAAAGCAACACTCGTGCTTCAGTGCCTGGATCAATCATTCAATGAACAACATGTGTTAGACACTGACTGCCCCCTGTAGTGAAAGGGGAGCAGGCCTGCTTTTCATCCAGCCCAGCTCCCGCATG
>LOJH01032646.1:6362-16491 GCA_001685095.1 Ellobius talpinus
CTCAGGACCTTTGGAAGAGCAGGCAATGCTCTTAACCACTGAGCCGTCTCTCCAACCCTGGTGCTGGCTTTCTAAAGCCCCATCAGAGCATCTTTCCCTGGTTTAAATCCCTTCATCTCTTATCTTCATCATAAATTAAGTCAGATCATGCTGTGACCATCCTCCCATTGCCATGTAATCCACTTCCCTAGGATCACCAAGGCTTCTATTGAGACTAGTCCGTGGCTATGAGCAACTGAGCATGGGGCAGATTGTCTGCCTGGAGCACTGGCATTGTGTATCTCTTCAAGCCTCCCTCTGGAGGTAAACTAGGTCACTCTCAAATCTAAAGTGACAATAATTTTTGAGACAAAAATTTACTTCAATTTACTGCCATCATGGTAGTTGTGCTTTATTTACTTCTTATTTTAAAAATGTTTTTCAAGATTATTAAAATAAGCTTCTGACCTACTTTTTTATCTTAGGCTCTGTAAACAAACATTTCAGAAAATGTACTTTGTTTTTATTATTCTTTAACCACAAATGATACATTTATCTCTTTATTTATCACCTTTAGTCACATCTGTTTACAACATACTTTGGAAGATGAAACCTTAGCTCACTTGTATTTTTATTTTTCTTATATTTTCCACAAAGCTAATAATTATAATAGATCCTTCTGTTGTTTGCATTAAAATATTATATAAGATGCAATAGTCTCCATGTCCTTTCCTCAGGAGGCCTGAAATATATGGAAGACATTGGTGTCTTGTCTCTTCTTTATATGTCTATTTGCTACATTGTCATTTTTGTCACATAAACATCTTTCCTTTTCGTGGGTCACTTGTTTTCTTTGTATATTTTAAATAAAAATCCCTATCAGCTATCAACTTCATAAGTATTGTCACTCAGAGTTTGACTTTATTTATTCTCGTTTTTGAAATGTATTTTTCAGTAATTTCATACAGTCATGTAATATTTTGTCAAATATACTCCATGTCCTCTCTTTTCCAAATCCTGCCATGCCCCTGACAAGTTTTCGCTACAGTTTTATAAACTTTTATTTTAGTGCAATGAGTCTACTTGGTGGTGGCAAGATATCCTTGTTGTGTGTCTATGCACTGGAACATGGGAAGACTGGCAAGAGCATCTCTGAAGATCATATGCTTCACAGATTTTTATCTCATGTATCATGTTTACAACATTGTATCCAAAAAGCCACTATGAACACTAAGTCATCTATATTTGCTCCCATGTTATATTCCAGAAAATTTACAGGTTTTAATTTCATTTTTATTTTATTTTATGTGTATGGGTGTTTTGTTTGTATGTCTGTGCACTGTATGTATGCAATACTCAAGAGGGTGAGAAGACCCCAGATCTTCTGGGACTGAAGTTACAGGATGTAGTTAGCAGGAACATTGGTGCTTGGAATGGAACTTAGTGTATCCAAAAGGGTAGCCAGTGCCCTAACTTCTGAGTCATGTCTCCAGATGCAAAAATTTCATAGTTTTGTGTTTTATTCTTTTGTCTGTGATCTATTTTGACTCAATTTTTGAAAGTTAATAAACCTATTTTGATTGTTTTTAAAATTTTTGCATGGAGACGTTTTACAATCTAGTCTTTTAACCACTAAAGTAACTTTGTTTCAGTAGGACTCAATATTTGTTTTTAGTTTTTACATGGCTGACTGAACTATCCAGGGAGCTAAGCTTTAATTATTGCTTCTGATTAATTGTGGGGTTTTACAGATATTCTTTATCAAGTGGAGGATATTTTCCTTTATTTTAGTTTACTGATTTTGTCTCTAATGCTGTCACAGTATTGTCAAGTGATTTTTTTGCTTTTATTGATATTATCTCTTAGTTATATAATGATTTGAATTAATTGAATTTGAATATTAAGACAGTATTATATAGTTAAATTGCAGAATTATTTCTTAAAACACTTTCTTTTCTTTATTTTATTCCTTTACTACTTTGTTAAAGACAAGCTGAAAATATTCATACGGATTTCTTTCTGGCTCTTTATTCTGCCTTAGAACGCTATTTGTCTATGCTTTGCTAATACCCCATTGTCTTGATTGGTATATTTTGTAGTATGTCTTGAAAATTGGTTAGTGTCAATATTCCAGTTTTGTTTTTTCTTTATTTTTGTATTGGCTATGCTAGGTCTAGGGTTTCAATACAATTAGAATCTATTAGTCAATATTCACAAAACAGATTACTGGAGAATATACTAAACCTATATGTCAGTGTGGGAGCACCTGCCATTTTGCAATGTGGACTTTCTCTGTACTTACTTAGTACTTGATTTCTTTCATCAGATTTCTGATTTTCTCATTTAAATCATTAACTTATTTAGCTACACTTATGCCTATGTACTTAATTTTGTGATGTGTATTGTGTTTCCAATGCAAATTATACCTGTTCATGCTGCTCCATAGAAAAATAACCCACTCGTTGAATAGTCCTGTAATCACTAATGCAACTTTGGTTCTGTAAACCAAAACATTTGCTTGTATTATTTACATAGATGACTGTGCCATCCAAGGGAATAAGTTCTAATTATTTCATTTTGATCTGTAGACTTTTCATTTCTTTTTCTTGTTTTATTTTCATCAGGTATGACTTCAATTATAATGTTTAAAGATAGTGGTGAGAGAAGACATCTTCGGCACATTCAAGCTCTGCTGTACCTTTCCAAGACTCTTATTGGCCTCCTCCCTTCAGTGGACTTTCATTTTTCCACCCTGTCTCTCCCTCCTTGGACTATATGTTCTTACAAAGTTTAGCATAAAATCAAGCATACTAGCTAGATGGTGCCAAGCTCTCAGACATCTGCCGAATACAAGATTTAAAATATTTAAACTTTCCATTATATAGACATATTCATGCCTAACATAAACACTGTGGTCTTCAAAGAAGATAGATAAGACATGAAGATGACTCCTCCTGGATTGTGGTACCATTAACCACTAGACAAAACTCCCCCATGCCTTGCCTGATGCCAGGGCTCTGTTCTAACTGTAAACACATTTGGGTTGATTGCCTGACTCTGTCTCATTGAAGTGAGGTCAATTTTTCCAAGTACTTCCTCTACAGAAAGTTTCTCCTACTTCTGGGTCTAATGGCCAAAGGCCCACTGACAACCGAAGACCTTCCACCACTGTCCAACTATCAAGACCATAGGAATCTAGGACTACTTTCTAGGTGATGAAAAAGTCTTTTATTTAAATTAAGAGTAGGGCATTTAGATATTACTTCCTAATACAATTTATCCTTCTCAGATCGCTGATAATATTCACTGACCTGCCCAAACCCACAGCAAACTCTTACCAGGAGCCTAGGTTCTCACTACTTAATGTCAGGTCTGCTCATTACATCTTTTACTCACCCCACCCACCCCCTTTCTCACTCTTACTGAGTACACAGTCAGCCCTCCCGACCTCTCCAAACCCCACCTTCAACCTACTCTTTCAAAGACTTTTCTTTTTCCCACTCCTTTCTCCTCATACTCTCAAGCTCCATTCCCTTACTAAAAAGGATATCCATTCCGAAATTTACATAAAATTTTGCCTTTTACCCTGATGACAGCCCCCGGGACACTCCTGCATCCATCCTTTTCCTTTCCTCAGCCCCTAACTGTACACACCTAACCTCCAAAATCCCTAAGCCCCTCTTGCCCTCTTCTCACTTCTTTATTTAACCCATTGTATGGGGTACTACCTTTCCTTTCCTTGGTACACACCATGAGCCCCACTCTATGACACTCAAAGACCTTTCTGCCTACATCTCCAAACCCCAATACCCCCTACCCATAATCAGCCTCAGAGGCCTCAAACCCATTATTCAATTCCTTTTATCCAAACTGTTTCAATATCTCACCTCTTCACCCTACAATACTCTCATATTTGTAATTTTAAAAAGAAGGAAAGATGAAAACAAAACAACTAACAACCTTCTGTCCAAGACCTTCACTCCACTAACAGGGCCACTGTCCCTCTCCTCCCTATGATCCCCTTCCACATGGTCCCCATTGGGCACTCAATAAAGGCCTGGCTTGCTTCCCCCTTTTTCTTCTCACCTACCTCAGCATGTAGAATACCTCCTCCTTTGCAGCCTTTCCTTTTCTGGCCGTCCATCTCCATTCCTTATCTATGCCTGCATGACTAACTGCTTTGACTCATAGATCCCTAAATATTCATTTCTGATACATTTCCTATATCAAGCCACTACTGACCTTCTCCTTTCTCCCATCCACAAACAATTCCTCAAACATAAATATCCTTCGTTCCGTGCCAATCCTCCACCTCCCAAATCTATCCAGACTTTTCTATCTTTCCTCTTCCAGAACACATAAACATTTCTTTGGACCAACTTTTCCAAAATCTGTTGCCTACCTCTCCAAAATTCCTGCTGGCCTCCTTGTCCCATTTCCATGGGATATCTCCCCGTTTTTTCTGGTCTTGGGATTCCTGGTCTCAACTACCAAGACCATGCGCCTAAAAATTTTAAATGTATATTGTAGATAGAAGAAAATTTCCCCTAAACTCCTTAACTTTACCGTTGTCCTCCGTCTGTCTTAGCAGATTTCACATCAACTCCAAACAACTCCAGCAGGTCCAGTGACAACCCAGCTGTTTCCTTGGAATCTACATCCGTGTCCAGCTTCACAAACTGCCCCAATGCTGTCTGTCCTTTCCTCCAAGGGTGCCTACACTTCCCTCTCCTCAGATGGTCCCACAGACCCTGGGTATCCAGTGACCCAGCCTGCTCCTCTTAGCCTTGACCAACATTCCAGTTTCTTTGGATCCCCAATAATGATGCTCCAATATCAACAGGAAGCAGCCAGAAAGAATGATGCCCACTTGCCCAATATCCAGTAACCCAATAATAAACCCAAAAGGTAGGAATGAATGAGTTGCAACAGGCCTAAATACGGCAAGCACAGGCCCCAAGCCTGAGCAGGAGAAACATGACAGGCAGGTTTTGCCCTTTATCCCTTCGCTCTCTCTTGCTTAAAGCCCTTACAGTTGGCCACCGACTCATCCCTGAGACAAAACACCAAGGTCAAAAAATCAAAATTTGTTATTTTGCTAGCTGGTCCAATCAGAATTTACCAACTCACTCTAGCATAGACTCCTCCTTTTACCCCATTCCTACAGAAACACCTTCTCTTGCTTCTCTTTCCTCTTTTTTTCTTACTTGCTTGCCTGCTGCTGCTGCTGCCGCCATTGCAGTCCCCTTTCCACTTACCCCTTCAGGGTAATAAATCTCCCTTGTGCTGAGAATTTGGCGTCTGGGTCTGTCCTGTACCAATTCCAGGGGCTGAAATACCTTCCAATCTGTTGATATGATGTTTGTACTAACTGAACTTTAAATACTAAAACAGTCTTGTATACTTAAATTTTATCTACCGGTGAGACACTATGTATTTATAAATTGCTGGATTTGTTTCACTAATATTTTAATGAAGATTATTACAACTATGTTCCTGAAAAATACTTCACCCTCTCTTTCCTGCAGTATCTTCATTAAGACAATATTCTAATAATGCTTTGTTCATAAAATGAACTATGAACTGTTTTCTGTTTCTAACCTCTGAAGTATAATAAGGAATTAATATTTCTTCATTAAGTAGTTGAGAAAACCATGTTTACTACCTTATTATAAAGTCTGTGCTGTTCAATGTTTTTGATTTATTGGCATTTTGTTAAGAATCTTTGCATATTTGTTCATTAGGAATATTGCCCTGTTACTATCTTTCTTGCAGTGTCTTTGTCTGGCTGTAACATCAGGATATAGCTGGCTTCATTAAATAAAGGTGAAAGCATTCTATCCTTTTAAATATTTTAGAATATTGATAAATACTCCTTAGGTATAAGCGGAATTCAGTCACAATGCATCTGCTCTTGGGTTTTTTTTTTGATTTGAGAATTTTTATTACTGATTCAATCTTCTTACTCATCATTAGTCTGTTCATACAGTTTGAAGACTTATTCAGTAAATACATAATATACTGCAAAATTATTCTCTATTGCCTTAGACAAGGATTGACTCAGAGCTGTATAATCAGATATATGTCTTCAATAAATCCCCAAATAAATGTACAAATAATCATGCTAAGTTGTGTGAAAATAATGTGATCAACAGCTTCATATTGGTTTAATAAGATTTTGCTGTCCTGGTGTACACACCAACTTTCTGACCTTTTGTCCCTTTTCAGAGTACTGTGGGATCTGGAGCTGTGTACCCTTGATCTGCAGCACTGCATATAGTTTACTATCTCACAAATGCATTTAGTTTCCCCACTGATTATTTTTCTCTTTTATAATTTGAATCTACATTTTTTTCGTGTTCTCTTATGGAGCCCATTAGCTTTTCAAATCTAGTAAACCATAGATGAATAATATTCATTATTGCATTTATCAATAGTTCATCATTTAAATTGTTTCTAGTGTGGCAACATCAATGCAATAGGTTAGCGTGATGAGTTGTGTTGATTGAGGATGTTAACTTGGAAACATGCCCTTTAAATAGTGTGTGTGTTTCTAACTGAACTTAATGGATGAATAACATTTAATACTCTATGAAAACCTTCTGCCTCCCTGTATTTTATGATTAAACTTCAGCTCTAGAATAAGAAAGACAGGCTTGATTTAATCTCTCCTTTTTTTGGGTGGAGGACATTAGAAAAATTTGCCAAGACACACTTTCCTGTGAAAGAAAAAATGGTGCTAATATCAATTATACCATAAAGAGTGTTCTAGAATTCAACTTACACATTTATAAACTGTTTCTCATAGATTCTAATAGAGTCTTTGGTACACAATATTACTGATAAACTAAAATAGCTTCTTAGTCTAGCTGGATATGTGTGAGAATGAAAAAGAAGTCTTAAATCAGTTGCATAGAAATTTAGATAATTATCTTGATACACACACATGCTGATATGTGTTCCAAAGAACATGCTTTTACTTTAAACTACAGATAAAATTTATTTGTTAGACATTTAAATAAAAACTTGAGTTTTAATCTGAATTAAATGAATAAAGTTATTATAGTACCCTAAACACTCCAGTATTCTAAGAGACAACATTATGGAAGCATAAATTAAATTTGCCAGTTGTTGTTGATCGCATATAATCCATCCCAAATTTAATAGCTTAAAAGAAAACCTATCATTTATCTTACTGTATGTTTGAACAGTTGTTGAGCAGTGTTCAGCCATGTGATTTTTCTGATCTCAGATGGACTCATGTGATAGCATTTAGCTCTCAAATTGGCTAAGGACTGGAAAGTCCAGGATGGCTCCAGCTGGAATACTCATCATTATTTCTCTTTGCCCTACACAGTAGACCAGGCAAGCCTGAGATTGGTAAAAATGGCATTGAAAGTGAGTGCAAGCATGCAAGCCTACATGAGTCCTTGGCTACGAACTGGCGTAATATGCGATTCACCAAAGCAAATGAAAATTCCAGTCCAGACTCAACTGTGGAGAAATGAGCTTCACCTACTGTATCACATTGTAAAGGTTATGGATCCAGGGACAAGAAAGATGAAAGGCCATTTTTGTAATGATTTTTGTAATCATGGTCTCAGATTAAATGTATATAATTCAGCTAAAATTGCTGAACATTAAACATTATCATCAGGGGATGATAAGACCCACATGTAATGATGATGAAAAGGCACAGGCTTCCATTATAAAAGAAATGGTGATGGTGTTTGGTAAATATAAGAATAAAAAACTAGATTTGCATAAGAAAGACTGCATATGATCAGTGAGTCCATACGCGTTAGTAAGAAGACTGAGCACAATTCTGATTCAGCAGAAATGCAGCCTTCACCTATATGTGCGCACAATTTCCGAATGGGGAAATGTTCTTCCCAGCTAAGCAGGAGAAATGAAAAGAAAATTCTCAATATTTTGCAAATTAAATTCCTATATATGCACTATATATTCATGATCATGAACATAAATGCCTCAAAGCAAAGACACTAGAGGCAGCCAATATTTATTTTAATTTTACATACTTTAAAATGAAGCATAGAAATGCCTTACTTGGAAATAGAAAATTTCAAAATGGCAGTCCCTCATATTAATAATTGTCTGGGACAAAACAACTAAAAACAGCTGATTTAGCTACACCTTTGAGTCCTTAGGGATAGCTAATTTTATACTGAACACTTTGGTGTGTCTTTTTTAAGATTTTTATTTTGTACTTGTATTTATATGTATGCATTGTATCTTGTGTGTTGCTACGGAGGCCAGAAGAGGGTATAAGATGCTCTGGAGCTGGAGATAGTGGGGCTTGTGAGCCACCTTGACTTGGGTGCTAGAAACCAACTTTGGGTCTGTGGCAAAAACATTATCTTCTTTCAGGATATTGCCTATAGTATCTTTCATCTTCTCTGCTGTCTATCTAAGCAAGCCACTGTTACACAGATGGTGCTTATTCCTCTCTGGATTTCTGCTTGCCTTTCTCTTTGTGGTCTCATACATAACTTAAACATTTATTAGTATGGCATCCGACTGTTCACCCCTTAAGCTCATTCTCTATATCAGGTATATATTTTGCAGTACTGATAATGGCCTGGAGCCAGGGCCTTTGGGGAGCTGTGACTTTGGATTTTGAGGACCCAACTCTTCTAACTGTATGGGGTTATTAGTTCCAAAGGCATTGTGTGCTACATCACTAATGTTCTTGAGTTACCCAGTATTCCCCTTGGGCAACATTGTTTGATTAGCTTCCCACTGACTTCATCCCATTGAATGATAATTTCTGCTTACCTCATTCTGTTTCTCCCCTGGAAATAGTCTATAAGATGTTACATTTCCTAGTAAGCTTGCCTGGAATAAGACACAGCTGGTGCTAGACCTCCTGACCCCAGCTTTCCTGTCTATCTTCTTTATCTTCTCATCTCCTGACCATCCTGTGTGGGACTCTGACACTGAAGAATGACCTGTTGCTCAAGGTCAGAAAATATGGTAAAAATGGACTGTATGATACTCTCAAAGAAGTAATAAAAATTTTAAAGAGAGTAAATAAAAAATGTAGTAATACTGCTTTGTCGCAGAGCATTCTCATGTCCTAGTTTTACCACTTAAAATACATGGAACAAATGAAACTGGAAAAGGAAAAAACACTTTTTTATTTTTTAAAACCATACTGGTTTAAAAACACAAACTTCTGATGATTGGTCAAAACTAAGACTTATTTCCTAATCATATTCACTTCTATTTGCAGAACAGAAGGATCTGTAGGGCAGTTCTTCAGTTATCAGAAGAATTGACTTCCTTTGTCTTAGAACCATGTGACCGATTCTTTGAACTGGATTATGGAGAGTGGAGTAGGAGGAATAGTGAAGCTGTGGGGGAACTGTTCACTTTTATCTGCTTCAGAATAAGTGACATATTCCTGTCCCATCTAGAAGCCTTGGTGTAGGGTAATGTGAGGAGTCTGAAGATATTAGGGTAGCACCAAGAACATTTATCATAATCTGTCAACGGCAAGTCATGCCGCACAGAAATAAACTAGCTAAATGGAATCAGACTGAGAGCCATTGCTGTAAAGGTGTGCACACTTCTTGTCTTTTCATGATGGGTAAAATTCATGGCTTAGTGCAATATATCAGTATTGTTTTCCGAATTGCACTTGGTTGGTATTAGCTCCCTTAAGGCTATTATTATAACAAACAGTTTTTCCTGGATGGTTTATTAAATGAAGGCTTAGCCACTTTTTTACAAGACAGATTATAGAATTTTGCCTTTTCTGCTTAAATATATGACATCAGAGAATTGTTTTTAACATGAAAAATAAAAAGTAATGAATTTAGTTAGCTGTATTTTATGTTACGCAGACTACAATTTTTTTGTACTAAGTCAGTGGCAAAAAGGAAGCTGCTAATAAGAATGAAACTAGAACAAAATAAAGAAATATGTCAGTCTAGCCAGAACTGGCCATCCATGAGTGGCCCGAGAACATCTCACTCTGGTCACAATCACTCTGGCCTCAGGTCACAATCCTCCTTTCTCATCTATTTGAGTGTTACGATTACAGGTCTGTAACTCCAGACCTGGCTTTAGAACTAGATTTTCTTCTTCCGATTCCTCAGCTCACATTTTGTAAGAAGACTGAGCATAC
>LOJH01032647.1:0-12861 GCA_001685095.1 Ellobius talpinus
CCTCCCTCCTTTCCATTCCTGTGGTTAGCCATTTTGTCACAGCCATGAGAGAAGTAACTAAGACAGAGTTGCAGACCTTTCCTCATAGAGGAGGTCATCTGATAGCCGGGTCAATGCTGAGGTGATGGTGATGGCCTCTAAGGCCGGATGGAGAGGTAGGGCTGCCTTGAGGTTCTCAAGGTGACTCGGATGAGTCACGGGCCCTGGAACCTTCCAAGATCCTTCTCTGAGGAAGTCGGAGGCAGAGACCAATGGTGGTCTACTCTTCTGGGGAGTCAGGGGGTTGTCACATAAGCTCACCAAGGTTCTTAAAGATCAGGCCCCTGAAGAAGGGAGGGGAAGTGGTCATGAGGCAGAAACCTGAGACTCCTGCTGTTTCATCTCTCCTTCGCTTCCCTCTCAGTTCTGTGTGATTTTGTCCAATCTACCTGTGGCGTCATAGAGTGACAAGCCTCAAGGGGTGATAGAGAATCTGAAGGGTGAGAGCTAACTGAAGGGAGAGAACTCCTCCTGTGCCACTGTGGGGAAGTCATCACCTGTGCCTGAGGGCTTCTTCAGGGACACAGCTGTTCGGGTTCTTCAGTGCTCTTATAAGTGACACCTCACTCATGTTCTCGGAAGCAACCCTTCACTTTTGTTTTACCTATAACTTAAGCCCAACAAGCCTGCTGAATCCACAGGCCAAACTGGACTAGTCATTGTATTGGTCTATTATTGATGTTTGTCCAGGTACCCCAGGAAAAATTAACCCAACACACCTTATGCTTTCAGCAGTTTTTAGAGGTGTCTCCATCTGATTAAGATGGTAACTGCTGCTTTGCTCAGAGAGCTCACAAACGCTGACACGGTAGAATTCCTGCCCCTCTGGTTAACACTCTGACATCTCTGACCCTGCAGCTAGGGCAGAATTACATATGACTGAATTTCATCTCAGGTTCTAATGACCGACCCTCCATGGCCCCGCCTTCTATGAGGGAAGGTCAACAGACTCAACTTTGTTGAAGGTCTCTTCTTGGTGGTCATAGTAGCTCTGATTGAGATGGCAATGAGCGTAATGCTTGGATGACAGTGTTCTTGACAGCCACGTGTGGTGGCTCACACCTATAACCCCAGCACTCAGAAGGCTAGAGCAGAAAGACTGCCCCAAGTATAAAGTCAGTGTTGTCTTCATAGTAAGACTCCATGCCAAAACACATAACCTTAGCATATAATTTTTATATATGACTAAAAATTGACTTGAGCTTTATCCATAAGGTCATTGTTTGATTAGTGATATATAATGTTGAGAATGGTTTAGTTAGAAATATCATCTACCCAGGGAAATTCAAGCATTCTCAACACCCTCATCCCAGAATATTCTTTATGTGCCTATTGTTAGGGCGTGTGATTAAACAAATATAGGAAGCAAGCCTGTAAAATGCTGATAAAATCACTTGTATTTTCTTTCTTTTCTTCTTTCTTTCGTGTGCAAATGCCACAGTGAATGTGTTGAGGGAGGCCAAAGGACCAGTTATGAGAGCCAGTTCTCTGCAACTACTGTCTGGGTCCTTGGGATGGAACTCAAGTTCTCAGCCTTGGCAGCAAGCTCCTTTACCTGCTGTGTCCGTCTTGCTGGCCCCACAAGTTTGTATTTGCTTCCATTAGTGCTTTTCATTTCTTGGGGCAAGGCTAAGCATGTCAGTATTAGGAAGTTTCTTAATGCCAAGTATGGCAACTCTCTAAGTCACTTGGTGTTAGCAAAGCCATGGTTAGATACTAAGTGGACTGGGGATGCAATTCAGATGGTGGTTTGCTTACCTCATATTAGACTCGATCCCAGCACCCCCAGAACCCAGGCTTGTGATCCCAAGCACTCAGGAAGTAGAGGCAGGACCATCAGAAGTTCAAAGGTCAACCTCAGTTACAGCCCGAGCTACATGAGACCCTGTCTCAAAATGAAAAATAAAAATATCAGTTACTTAACCATAGTATTGAAAAACCTTGTTTTCCCACACTGTTATTTTTGCCTGTGAGAAATTACACGAAGGACTCCTTTTGTTGTTCTCAACAAACAAGATCTTTCCAGTTCACACTGTGGGTGCTGTGCCGTGTTACCACCTCATGTTGTGTACTGACTTTTAGAATCAGCTCAAACTTAATTGCTTTTTTATGCTATATCTGTTCTTTTGGATGTGACTTGAAAGAAAAGGAAAAAAAGAAAAAGAGCACACAGGCAGCATTTCTTCTTTGTATGCGTCTTCTACGTGGAATGTTCTATTATGCCATTACCCAGTTTTATTTCAGTGCCTAATTTGTATGAAGTAGTGATGGAGGAGAAAGAAAATCTATGAAAAATTGAATTTTGTAAAGCTAGCCAGTGTTCCTATTTTTCAAGTTGATGGCACAACAAAAGAGAGTTTCAGAAAATAATTGTCGACTGGAAGGAGGATGGCGGCTTTGCCCAGAAGGGTTCGATACAGCGTGTCAGTTCAGCACTTAATTGTTCTCCTGTTGTTTCGTGGGTGAGGCTCCCCGCCCCGTGAGAGAGGCCACAGGGTTTGGTGGAAAGGGAAGCTGCAATGGGTCATAGTCTGAGCCGTGGCTCGGGATTGGCGGCTCTCTGAGCTGTGTGCTCTCTAGGCAGGTTAATCAACCCCACTGACCCTCATTTCTGGACTTGCAGAATTGGGGGTGTTCCTCACCTTTCTAAGGTGTCTGAAATTGTATAACAATGTCTGTGTGGAGTCATGGTGTGATGATGAACTTTAATTGTCAACTTGACACAATCTAGAATCACCAGGAAGAGAGTCAAAGCGAGAAATGTGAGAAACCATCTGTATCAGGCTGGCCTGTGATACTGTTGGCAGGCTGTTGTTCTTCCTGTCTGTCTGTCTGTCTATCTATTTTATATCCCAACCGCAGTTTCCCCTCCCTCTTCTCCCAGCTGCTCCCATCTCCCCTGCCTTGCCTCCTCTATCCACTCCTCCTCTGTTTCTATTTAGAAAAGAGCAGGCCTCCCATGTATATCCACAAAACATGGCACATCAAGTTTTAGTAAGACTAAGCACCTCCCCATGCATTAAGGTGACCCAGTGTAAAAAAATAGGGTCCCAGAACCCAGCAAGAGAGTCAGAGACAGTCCCTGCTCCCACTCTTAGGCTCACAAGAATACAGAGCTACACAATCGTAACATAAGTGCAGAGGGCCCCAGTCAGTCCCATGCAGGCTCCCTGGTTGTCAGTTCAATCTCTGTGAGACCCTATGGGCCCAGGTTAGTTGATTCTGTGGGTTTTCTTGTAACGTCCTTGACCCCTCTGGCTCCTACAATCCTTCCGCCCCCATCTTCAGTAAGATTCCCTGAGTTCAGTCTAATGTTTGCCTGTGGGCCTCTGCATCTGTTTCCATCAGTTGCTGGACGAAGCTTCTCCGATGACTACTGGGCTAGGCACCAATGTGTAAATATGGCAGAATATTGTTAGGCACCATTACATTGACTCCCTCCCCCCTCTTCAGTTGTGTTTGGTTCTATTCTAAGTCTCTGGGCCCTCTGGACCCTGGCAGTCCAGGCAGTGTCATGGGTAGGCTCACTCTTGTGGCATGAGACTCAGGCCGGGGTACTGTCTTAACTGCCTTAATTGATGTGGGAAAACCCAGCTTGAAAATAGACCTTACTTGCCCTGCTTAGGGTTCTGGAGCATGTAGGAAGAGAGAAAGCTGAGTCCCAAGCAGGTGTGCATCCATGTCTCTCTGCTCTCTTCTAATTCCCCACCACAAAAGATCCCAAGCTGAAATTGTGAGCTTAAACCAACTCTTTCTTCCCTACACAGCGACAGAAATCAAACTAAAACAATTGGCATTCGAAACCCAGGTCCGCCTTGTTAGACGTGGCTTTTCCAGAAGCAGGCTGTGAAGCAAGGGTGTAAGTGTGGATGAACGCACAGAAACACACTGTGAAGCTGGATTTCATTGTGAATACCGGGAACTGAATCCCGGCTAACCCAGCCTTTGTGATAATCAGCCAGAATTAGCCTATCTGGAGGCCAGTGGTGCTGGCATTAGTTACTTTCCCTATTGCCATGGTCAAACTCCTGAAAAGAAGCCATTTCAGGAATGAGGGCCTTATTTTGCATCACAATTATTTTGGGGGTGGGGAGCAAGTTTGCCTCATTCATTAAGGGGTTCAGAGCCAACCGTTTACATAGAAGGGAGAGAGGTCAGGCTGCCACCTGCTGGTTTGCCTGCCTCTGCCCATCCCTGCATCTGAACTCTAAGGTGGTGAGAGAAGCCAGAGCACCTGAGAGCAGTGGACCAGGAAACCATCCAGCATAGCTAAGTGAGATTGTCTTCAATGTGAGTAACACACACACACAAGCCCTGCTAGATCTCTGCCTGCCACAGGCCTTCGATTGTCCTGGGCCTCCTCTTTTACCTGAGAATGGGTCCCGTGTTTTCCTCTCAGATCGCTAATGGATGCTGTCTGTATCATCTGATAACTTATGTTTTTAGTCTATGGGAACTTGGGCCAAGATCAGCCTCAACAGAGCAGACTTGTCTACCTGCAGAGCAGATTCGGGTCACGGAATTCTTGATTTCAGGCCTGAAAGTGGCATGGACTGAGATTTGGGAGATGCTGGTGTGGCAATGAGGGCAGGTAGGCATAGGAATGTTGGCCAGTGATAGATTGCAAGTGTGACTTTCTTCCTTGTGCAAATACATGGTGCCTTGTGGTGTAGCATTGCTCCCTGTGGAGAGGTAAGCCTTTTCCTCCATGATCTCCAATCTGGTCCAGCCTGTGGCTTGTTCTCACAGCAGAATAGAACAGAAGTGATGCTGTGTGACATCCAATCTGAGGCCACGAGTGGCTGGGTGACTTTTTCCTTTTCTGTCTGCCATCAATCTGTGAGCAAGCCTGGTCAACCTCTTGACTAATGAGAAGAACCATAGCAAGCCAGTCACGTCTGCTGAACTTAACTCTGAGACTGTGTGCCAGTTAGTTGGATACGGTGTGCCAGTGAGTTCCGAAAGCATCATCTGAACCCGCTAAACCTCAAAGAAAAACATTCTTGTCAATTTAAGCTGCTGCAATTGGGATCATTATTTATGAAACTATAGGTAACTAATACAGGTAAGTAAGGTATACTATATAGGTATATTATATCGGTATCATATACTTAATATGCATAATATATAATAGGATATATTACTACGAATATTCTCTACTTAGCTTACCCAAAGTGAACTTTGTTTGTTTTTCACAGTATTGTGCTGTGTAAATGGAAGACTAGACAAGACTACATAGACAGACTGTGCCTCAGTCCTGACATAGCTTTAGCTAAGGTACCAGCTACAATGATGTGATACAATCTGAATAGTTAGGCTATGTCGGTTGTGGTGGCTCATGCCTACCATTCCAGGGCCAGAGAGGCTGAGGCGAGCAGGCTGCTGTGAATTTGAGACTAGTCTGAGCTAAACAGTGAGTTTTAGAACAGCTCGGCCTACAGAGTAAGATTCTGTGTTTAAGAGAAAGATGCTTAAGAGAAGTGGAGCACGGACCGTCTTCAATGGATTCGTTTAACAATCTGTGCTATTAAACTTTTAGTATCCAATAAAAAATGGGGACATTGGCTAAATGATTCACTGGTGGCTATAAATTTCAAAGGTCCCAGGTTCGTACACATAACCAAAAAAAATCATTGAGGCATATTCTGGATGGATTCAGACTCATCTAGCAGTGGGTCTCTATTGATGGATAACTCAAAGCAATACCATAATATTCTGCTGCTGAAGGAGCCCACTTGTTGGTTCCCGGCTGATCAGCCCCAAAATAATCACACAGAAACTATATTATTTAAAACACTGCTTAGCCTATTGGCTCTAGCTTCTTATTGGCTAACTCTTACATATTAATTGTACACATGGCTGTGGCTTACCAGCTAAAGTTCTGGCATCTGTCTCTAGCAGGGCTATATGACTTCTCCCTGACTCTGCCTCCTTTCTCCCAGCATTCAGTTTAGTTTTCCCCACCTACCTAAGTTCTGCCCTATCAACAGGCCAAGGCAGTTTCTTTATTCACCAATGATATTCACAGCATACAGAGGGGAATCCCACATCACTCTGCTATGGAGTATTTTAGGAATATTTAATGTCTCAACATTGGGGAAGCTCAAAGGCATGTGGGTATCCCACAGAACTCCTGCATATACCATACAGGGGTACCGTCCATAGCATCATCAGTGCCAGGGTGGTGACTCTCAGACACCTGAACATTTTTCAGTGCTGGAAGGATTTCTGTGGAGCTGAGGGAAATCCTGGGCAGACTCTCTACCTCAGTCCTCAGTCAGCAGCTCCAGCCTCATCTTGGAATCTACTGTGCAGGAATGTCTCAGCAGACTTCGCCCTCCTTCAAAGGCAGCTGAGACAATGGAGGTTGTCAGAGGTCACGTCGCCATTCCAAACAGCTTCTCGGTGGATTTTTTTTTTTTTAAAAAGACACACTCAAGAATGCCATAAAACAGTTTCAGTAAGGTCCACTTCCTGCTTGTGAGGGTGGCCACTAGTGACCACTCCAACATGTATGCTGCTCCAACACGTATGCAGTTCTACATGTACTGCTCCAACATGTGTAGTGAGGTATGGAAAGCAGCGAGTAAGTCCCCCTTTTACCTCCAAGATGACACATCAGAGCCCTCGACAGGAAGCGTAGTCGGGGGCACAGATGACATCACATCAGAGTTAATCAACAGATCATGCAAATGAGGCACCCATTTATAGCATTTATTTAAATTTTCATTTAAGTTGCTGGTTAAATGGAATGCATTTTAAATCCTGAAGTCAACACTTGAGTAAATTGGTTTTAAAACTAGATATTAAATTGCAGCAACGTTGCAATTTAATATATACTTCCAGGATAATTGCTTATTGCTTTAAGAGTACAAAATACATGTCCAAATAGTTTAGTGTGGTTGATGAGACACAGGAAGTCATATCTTTATTAGTGTCTTTTGTGGGCGGGGCAGGAGAATGTGGTCCTTTGAAGTGCATTTATTTAGTATGTGTTTGTATGTGTAGATGCGTGTGTGGGAGGCCATGCATGTACATAGCTAACGTGGCAGTTGGAGGACAGCTTTCAGGAGTCCATTCTCTCCTTCCATATTACGGGGTCTCTCTCCTTTCTGCTCCAGCATGGCTCACTCCAGGATAGCTGGCTCGCCCACCTCCAGCTACTTCTCTTGTTTCCTTCTCCCATCTAAAGGTAAGAGTGCTGGCGTTACAGATGTCCGCCATTGCATCTGGATTTTTATATGGCTCTCGTAATTGAACACAACTCATCAGGTTTGGGTAGCAAGGGCTTTTACCTGGTGAGTCATCTTCACAGTCCTCAAAATCAAGGTATATGGTCCAGGCTGCCTGGCTTATTATTCTGGTCCCATCACTTGACTAGATAACGTGATTTGGCCAGTTCCTTTCATGCCTCTGCCTCCAGTTTTCTTGTCTGTGAAATGAAGATAACAAGGAGTCCCCATAATAAAAATTCAGTGAAGCCATGTGAACACGGCTTCGTACCCCAGTTTATTGTAAATAATCATTCCATACTGCTGCTATTGTTTTTAAATGCAGGAACATTTCATCTTCTTTATGCGTACCTAGAACCATTAAATGTACTTGACGGATAAAGTTACCCAGATGGCTTGAAACCATCGCTTGCATTACATTTCTGCCTGGGTCATGTTTTTCTGGGCACTTCACTATGATTTTATGGTTCTCACTGAATTGTATGTAGGTGGGATGTTAAAAAAGGAAACAAACAAGCCCAAACCCATCCAAACAAAACAAACAACAACAGCGAAAACAAACCAAAAGAGTAGTGCAGTGACTGGGTAGCCTCCTCATTCCGGAGAACAGTAAAAATAGAAAGGAACTGTGATTATCCCAAGAGCACCCTTGGTGGGGTTTAACGATTTGGCTTTCATTTTCCTTAGTTGGAACTGGACACAGACCCCAGGTTTCCCAGGGCATTAGTCACAGTTCTCTACTTCCTCAGAACATGAACTTGGCTCCCGCTTGCTCAGAGGGGGAGTGGCGGGGGCTAGACCAGGAAAGCTCACAGACATTGAGAGACATAAATAATGTGGTCATAGAAACTAGAGGAATCAAGGGGAACATGATTGTTGGGACTTAGAGGTCTTAAGGGGAGGAGCCTTGATTTACTAGATTGCAGTCAAGGCGGTGCCCTAGGGGAAGGGTACTGCCAGCCGGAATGCTGGTAAAGACAGAAGTTCAGGGTGGCCAAGACAGCTTAAGGCACAAATGTAATTGCGTAGATCTGGTGACCAGAGTGGAAGGGAAGTTCAGTTCCTGTGATCTCTACATGCACACCATAGCTGTGCACAGGTATCATACACAGCCCCTCACAGTCATAAATAAATGAAACCTTTTAAAAATGCCACCAAAGAAACCATGGTGGTTTTTAATGAGTATGGTCCCCACACGCTCATATGTTTGAATGTTTGGTCTCCAGTTCATAGAGCTGTTGGGGAAAGATTATGAGGTGTGTCTCTGTTGGAGGAGGTGCGCCACCGGGGGTTTTGGGGCTCCAAAAGCCCATGCCATTCCCAGTTCTCTCTGTCTTCTCTGTCTCTCTGTCTCTGTCTGTCTGTCTGTCTGTCTGTCTGTCTGTCTCTCNCTCTCTCTCTCTCTCTCTCTCTCTCTCTCTCTCTCTCTCTCTTTCTCTCTGCCTTGTGCTTGTGCATCACAACATGAACTGTCAGCTACTGGTCCAGCACCATGCCTATCTGTCTGGTCCACAGCCCCATAATGGTCATGGACTCTAACCCTCTGAAACTTTAATTTCCACATAAACTCTTTCTTCCATTAGTTCTCTTGGTCATGATGTCTCATCACACTGCTAGAAAAGTAAGACAGAAACAAAACACACATTCATCCTGGCTAGCTGCTGTCTCTTTCACACAAGCTAGAGTTATATATGAAATGAGAAAATCTCAGTTGAGAGATCGCCTCTATAATATCCAGCTATAGGGCATTTTCTTAATTAGTGGTTGATGGGGGAGAGCCCAGTCCATTGTGGCGGTGCCATCTCTGGGCAGGGGGTCCTCTCTTCTCTAAGAAAGCAGACTGAGAAAGCTAAGAGGAGCAAGCCAGTAACCAGCACCCCTCCATGGTCTCTGTATCAGCTCCTACAGCTCCTGCCTCCAGGTTCCTGCCCTCACTGCCACTGATGGATGTGTGGAACGCTGAGTTTGAAATAAACCCTTTCCTCCCCAAATTGCTTCTGGCCAAGGTGTTTGATCATAGCAATAATAGCTCTAACTAAAATAGCATTCGTTCCACTCAGCCTTAAGTCTCAGAAAATGATAGGGTTGTTATAAAGAAAAAGAAAAAGAAAAAAAGGAGCTATAGAGCCCCAGAAATATATGTGAGCAGAAAGGCCTTGAGGAGTCAGAGCATTCTACAGCCAAGGGAACAGAGAGGGAAATTGCCAGAAATCTCTGCCCTCCTGGGGAGACAGTGCTAATGAGCATCAGAGGAAAGTCATAGGGAGACAGCTTCCAGAAATGTACCATCATGCCCTGCTGCTGATGAGCCAAGTTAGAGCATCAAATCCACGGAAGCCGTTCTCCAGCCTCATGGATGATGATGATGAGGGGGTGTAATGGGAGGTGAAGTCCAGTCCTCTTGTGGAGCTCGCTATGATGAAGGCCTCTCAAGATGAGGGGATGGTCACCAGAGGAGGTCAGGGGTTTACTGGTGGCATGGCAAAGGGGTTGCTTTAGGTGTTTCCTGTTACAATGACAAGCCGAGACAGGCAGTGTCAATTCAGGTTGCCAAAGAAAGCATTCTTCAGCCATAGCAATACTTGACTGTTTCTCCCAAGAAGATCAGAAGTTCACCTAATTGCTGCCCATGAAAAGCAAACTAAGTAAGCAGGCATGGTGTGTACCTCTCACTGGACAGACTACTCACCTAGCATGCATGAAACCCTGGGTTCCACCTATAGCATTGAAGGACCTGGGAGTCATAGTCCATACCTGTAAGCCCAGTACTCAGGACGTGAAGGCAGGAGGATCAGAGGTTCAAGGTTATCCTTGGCTATATAATAGCAAGTTTTGGAGCAGCCTTAGGTACATGAAACTAGGGAAGCAAGGGGTGTGATGGACAGCATGCATCCTTGACCATAGGCAAGGGACTGCTAGCAATTTCCATACGTCTCACTCCTATAGTCTGTCTTCTTGAAACTGGATCCTAGCTCCGTTGTTGAAGGAGATTACTTGGTATTTGAGTGGTATTTGAGTCTGAATCATCGAACTGGCATCCCAGATGCTAACAACGGGATTCTATGAAGTAAAACCGGAGTTGATGCGACAGTGTCCCCACCCAGACATATTTTCTAGGCATCAGTCCTCTGCTGTAAGCGGGGAGAGAGAGCTCACATGTGCAGGGATCGTTCTGACTTACTCTGTCAGCATTGCATCTAGAGTTCACCGTGGGAGCTTAGGGTTAGTGGGAGACAGAAAAACAGCCCTCTCCATGAGCCGTGGTGGGGCTCATCCCACTAACATGACTGCAGAGACGCGGGCACAGAAGCACAAGCTCGCCAGCCCCGGGCTGCTGTTTGGTCTGTGATCCTGTCTCCTTGGCTGGAATCAGGGCTAGCTTGGATCCTCACATTAGACCTTTATTGCCTTATGTGAACTCCACACGGCTGCTAGTACCTCTTTCTTCAGTACTCTGAATGTGCCAGGAGTTCTAAGTTGTTTCCAGTTGACCTGAGAGCATAAGGCAGCCTCTGTACTCTGACTCCAGGCTGCCTAGCCAAGTCTCGTTCTGTTCCTGCTTCTGCTTGTTGTTACATTTAGGCCCTGACCCTCTCTTTCTATGTCTTGCAGAGGTCGATATGTCAATTGTTTGTTTTTTCTTTCCAAGGCCTTTCATGGCTGGAGCCTTCTTCTCTTCTTGTCTTAATCCAGACAACCCTCCAGGAATGTCTTTTTTCCGTAACTGTATCTAAAATACCTTCTTATCCTTGTTTTGACAAGTCAAGAAATTTCCTCTAAAGCATCCGTAAGAGTCAATGATCTTAATTATTTCTCTGTTGGCTTTTTTTTAAAATCACCTTACAGTCACCTCAACTAATAGTAAGTTTGTCGGTCTCTTTTTTAACGTATGTGTGTCCATGTGTCCATGTATGTGTATATGTATGATTTCTTAGGTGCCAACCATCCTGTGATTTTGAGATCTGATCTTTCACTGGCCTAGAGCTTACATAGTAGGTTAGAGAGACTGGCCAGTTAATCCCAGGGATCCACTTATCTCCACCCACTCCCCACCCCAACCCCTACTGCTGGGATTACAAGCATGTGGCATCATGCCTAGCGTTTTCACTGAGTCCTGGGGACTGAACTCAGATCTTCACGCTTCCAAGGCGAGTGTGAAGCCCTCTTTGTTGCTCCCTTCTCTTCTTTTGTCCATTGCATGGCATTGACTATGACACATGGGATTCAATACTTAACACGTACTGATGAGTACTTTGGACACATGAGATCCTGCCTTAACCAAAAGCTGGAGGAGCGTGCCTCCTTTGCCTCTATCAAGCGACAGCTGGCTCTTTTTGTGGCTGATCCAGGTCTTGCCCTCCTGAAGTTGGGTGATCTTGTTGTGTACCTGGCTTGATTGCGAAGGATGCAGCTTGATACCTGAATCGTCCCAAATGTCACCTTACCTAGAACCTTCTACTCTTCATGGCAGACACAGTGCTCTTTTCTAGATTGACAGACCAGGCACCACACTAGGTTTCTTTTTGGATGAGACTTCAAGTATGCATAAACATACCTTCAGTGAGTTTTCAGGTCACTGATACTCAAGCTTCCCATACTGCCCGCCCCAAGGTAGTACATGCCATAGAAGGTCAGGGAATAGTCCATAACTACTTTATCAAAGACACATTTGGACAGCACCTATTCACTGTGGATTTCACTAAGGAAGATTTAACCACATCTACTGTAATTACCCAGTCAGTGCTCAGGTTGTCTTGTTCTTTTCTTCTCCCATTCTCTGACCATTTCCTGCTGACTGAAGTTGGGCACAGAGTTTTGTCACTTACGATCCTATCTCGGACTTACAGGGACACTACAAAATTGTTCCCTCTCCACACCAGCTCTCTCCAGACATTGCCTCTGGCATGGGTCCCCATGGCTCAGAGGTTCTGGAGCGGCCTCCTCGCTGTGCTACTACCTCTGGGCTTCTTCCCACTGTTACTCTCTCCACTCTCTCACTGACAGCAGGAACCGTGAACACAGGCCTGTGATTTGAGAGGCGTGCAACAGCACCAAGCATGCTGGTGAAATTAAGCATCCACTCATGATCAGCAGAGGCTCCTGATAGAAAACGTTTTAGAAGTACATGTTCAGTTTTTTTTTAAATCTCAATTTTCCTTTGCCTTGCTACCTAAATATTCTCTTTTGAGGCTGAGCAGTACTGAGAAGAGACACCATGTATGGCTTGTTTCTATGTCCCTAGGCACTTGGTTGAGGTCTTGTTAAACTGTACGCTCTCCTTAATTTATCAATTATTACCACCTCAGCCTCTACTTCAGCCCCAAGCCTTCCTTGGATGGGCTCATTGTACACTGGAGACCCTGACCTCTCTGACTCTTCTTGGTTTCCAGCATCTTTGTGTGGGTTTTCTAGAGAGCTTTTTAGTCCTGAACCAGGGACTAAAAACAGCAATTGTGCCTCTGTCTTTCTGATCTTTGCATGTAAACAATAACTTAACAAGTAAGATCCTTGGATGGGAGACTTCCTTACTGATAGATTTTACACACACACACACACACACACACACACACAGAGAGAGAGAGAGAGAGAG
>LOJH01032648.1:821-16491 GCA_001685095.1 Ellobius talpinus
GAGAGAGAGAGAGAGAGAGAGAGAGAGAGAGAGAGAGAGAGAGAGAGAACTGCTAATGCCAAAGAGGCAATACATTCTTATATAAGTTTCCCTGGTGTTTTGAGGGTTCATGGCCATGGTACACCCTGCATATCTATGGCTGGGACAGAAAGCACCATTACTGAGTAAAAACCACAGAAACCTTTGGAGATAAAAACATTCAATCCTTTTCCTCCATGTGCTAAGTGAGGCTCTGAGCTCCAGAAAGGCTATAGCACTCAGTGTCACACAGCAGTGGTGACAGATTTGCTGCAGTGTAGAACAATGGCTGCTCATTCTCCTTATTTGAGCTGAGAATAATTTGCAGACTGTATACCCAAATGCTGAAAGGCTAGAGAGCTGATTCTGTGGCATTCTATTTTAGAGCTAAAGACTTGGCTGGACGGTCCCTGCGAGTCTGTAAAGGCCCCAGGGCTGTGTTCTCCCGCATCTTGCTGCTGTTTTCGTTGACTGATTCCATGGAAGACGAAGAAGCTGCTTGTGGGGGTCAAGGTCAGCTTTCTACGGTGCTGTTGGTCAACCTGGGCCGAATGGAATTCCCTTGCTATACAGTCAGTCGGAAGACCCAGATCTTCAGGGACAGAGAGGATCTCATCAGGTGGGGTCACACTAAGTCATTGGGATATCTGTGCATATTTTAAAATGTAATAAGAGGTCTCTCGCCAGCCAATGTAGAAGCATGGAGTGCACGCCACAGTCATTTTTAAGTTTTCGGGGTTTATCATCCTTAGCCTTCCTCACGGGCTCTCTGCATCTACAGGAAGAATGTAGGCAAGCACTTGGACTAAGGCTGCCAAGTTAAAGTTACAAAGATTTTCACTAGGTTCTGATCCTGAGTAGCTGTGCAGGAGCACTTTTGTGAGACAGACATTCCAACAGCCCTGCCTTGTGGGTGTGCTGGGGTGAATAAGGCAGACGTGTTTTCCCAGACCAGACCTATGAGAGCCTGTGGTTAGGATCACATGTGTGGTGACTTAGGCCTTGGAGTTTACACGGCACATCATGGATTAAAACGTCAACTTGATCAGAATGGACTTTGATTGCAAAAAAAAAATGGTATAGGTCTTAAAAAAAGAAATACTTTTTTTTGCCTTTTTGTTTGTTTTTAGGTAGGGTTTTTCTTGCCTCTGTAGCCTAGGCTGGCCTGGTAGTCAGTCCTCTTGCCCTATACTCTTGACCCCCCCCCCGAGTGTTGGTTATTTGGTTGTGCACACAACCATACTGTTGTATTTCGTTTCAAAAAAGAAAAAGTGACATTAATCAGAAAAATGAGTTTCCTGGCATGTCACTTTTGGTTATTGATTTAAGACTTATAAGTCAAACTTAAGCAAAACTGATTCAGACCTTTGCTTTAGGGAACATTAAGTAGTAGTTAGAACACTCATGTTGTAACTGAAGTCATTGGAACTATTGAATCAAATCAGTGTTGATAGAAACCAATATTAGCACGTCTTGCCTCAGCTTCAGGAACTTTAATGTCTTGCTTGTGTTCATTTGGAGTGAGTCTCTAGCCAGGTCTTCTGTCCTGATGACTTACCCTGCTCCAAGTGTCTCCTGTCTTGTGTGGGTTTTCCTCTTTGTGGCTTTACACTTCTCTCTTTTGAGAGCCTGCATACCCTGATCCTCCTTCCAGGCTCACTGGACTCCGGACTGTGAGTTACTTTGTCATGGTTACCTCATCTGTAATGGGAAGTACTTAGAGTCTGACCTTTGTGCAGTGCCTCATACATGCTAGTTAGTGCTATAAATGTCGTCGCTACCCTTATAGTAAAGGGATTACCTTTTAGTTTTGTGGTTGGCAGAACTCCAGGTGGTAAGTTCATAAGAGAGGGGACTCATATTTTTCCTGCAAAGCACCTATGCTATAATGAAGTAATTAAAATTCCATTGTTGGGAATGAAATCAGGCTTAGTTGACCTCTGGAAGTGCCATGTAATACAAACAAACACTGTAACACGACACCTGACCTGACAGCCCTTTGCCCCCTACTGCAGTCAAGATAAGCGGTCCTCAGTTATCCATGGAAACTGTGTTGAGTGCAAGGAGCCTCCTGTGCCCTAGGTAGGGGGTGTCCAGAGTTACAGCGGGAGGTAAGGTTGCTGCCTTCATGGGTACCACTCACCGGGCAGATAATAAACAGGAAAATTAGTGTGTGGAAATGAGGTGACAGGGCTGTAGAGCTGTCTCAGCAGCTAAGAGCCATTGCTTCTCTTGCAGAGAACTTAGCTCGGTTCCTAGTATCTTCATGACTTCTCACAGCCATCTGTCACTCCAGCCCCAGGGGATCTGATGTGTTACCCTCCCCTGGCGTCTGTGGGCACCAGGTAGACATGCAGTGCATTTACATACGCATAGGCAACACACACATAAAATAAAGTAATAAATCTTATTTTTTTTAAGTGATATGACTATTGAGAGAGAGGTAGGCTGCAGAAGTTCTGCTTTATATGTAGTGTCAGGGATTGGCCCTGGATAGTTGACATCTGCAACACGACATGCGAATGGGAAGGCCAGGCCTGGACCAAGCCATGCATTCAGCAATAAGGTAAACTGAGGCATGGAAGAGTTGGCTGTGTTGGAGAAACACAGAAGGCTTCTGGCGCAAGCTCTGGGGAGCAGCAGTGTAAGGACAAGCTTCAGGGACCAGAGGATGCTTGACTTTAGTGAGATGGGGTACAGCCTGGATCTTCCCAGTATTGGGAAACCCCTGAAGCACCCTTGTGGAGGAACAGAAGTCAGGGAGGACCAGGAGAGCTGAGGAAGGCTAGTTTGACTTTGGTGGTGGTCTGGGTGAAGGATGATGATGACGTATAGACTGGGTGGTGGCAGTGGACACAGGTGAGTATATCAAAGACAGTTTGGAAGCAGAAATGACTTGACCATTATTGGATATAAGGAAGCAGATAGGAGTAGATGGAGCTGACTCTGTTCTCCTGAGGTGATGGTGTCATCATGAGATTTATTTTCATTGCTACATGTTTTCTTGTTAATGTTAGTGTATTGCACGCTTTTCTTCTCCACAGTACAATGAGTGTGCTCTCATAGTATTTCAGAGTCACATGTCATTGATTTTCATATCTATGAAGTCATGAATTCACATTCATGTAATGAAGTCACATTTCTTCCACTAAATAGTTCATAAAATTTCCTCATCGCTATCTCCCCTGTCATTCTTTTGGTGGTGTCCCAGTGGCACCTCTAACTACTACACTGCTTACTGTGTCGAACTGACATCTTGCCACAATTCTGAAGTCAGTTACAGATTAACTTGGTGCCTCTCAAGTTGGTGAATGAATGAATGCCAGCACCCAGGAGTACTGATCTGATCACTGTTTATACAGTGGGGCGAGCTTTGTGATCTCCCGGTGCAAATGCTGGTGTTTTCCTAGTAGGGCAGCCTGAATCAGTCACAGCCATTTTGAACAGTGGGGGAGAGCTTTATTAAATTATTACTCAGATCCAGCTTAAGTATACCTCACTTTTGTGTGTGTATGTGGTTTTTTTTTTTTTTGGAAGCAGGGTAACCTTAGCTAGCCTGGAACTCACTTTGTAGACCTGGATCTTTAGATCCAACCTATCCTCTGCTTCTGCTTCCCAGTGCTGGGATTGAAGGCAGCACCACCATGCCCAGCACATCCCTCCCACACTCACGACCATAAGCCCAGGGGCCAGGATGTGAGAAGTGTCATGGAAGGACTCCTCGGCTGACCTGCATGGCCTCTTCCCTAGATACGCAGCTGCCGCACACATGCTGAGTGACATTTCAGCTGCCATGGCCAGTGGGAACTGGGAAGAAGCTAAGGAGCTTTCTCGGAGTGCAAAAAGAGACTGGGACCAACTGAAGAGCCATCCTTCCCTGAGGTGAGTGCTGTGTGTTTTCTTTCTTTTTTTTTTTCCAGTGTTGAGGGTGGAAGCCATGAGGTGAGATCAGTGCTCGAGGAAGGTGAAGAGGGTGGAAGGTAATGGTGGAGTCTATGAGGAAGATACATTATACCTATGCATGAAATCGTCAGTAAACTAGGAATATTAAAAGCAAGGTGGAGAAAGGTTGAGGAAGACACCAGGGTCAACTTCTGGCCTCCTCGTGCACGGGACCTGCACATACTTAAACACAGACATGCACACCTCCCTGCGCTGGCTAGTTTTGTCAACTTGACACAAGCTAGAGTCATCTTTGAAGAGGGAACCATCAAAGCCTCTGTAAGATCAGGCTGTAGGCAGGCCTGTAAGGCATTTTCTTAATTAGTGATTGATGAGGGAGGGCCCAGCCCATTGCAGGTGGTGCCATCCCTGGACTGTTGGTTCTGGGTTCTATAAGAAAGCAGGCTGAGCAAGCCAGTAAGCAGTGTTAAGTAAAAAATAATAAAAAGGGGCAGCTCCACCAGCGCAAGAAATCCAATTAGGTCAAATCAAACCAAATCAAAATGCCTATCATTTTACTAAGTAGACGCTCTTGGGTGGCCGAGCACATGGCAGGGAGACAGGACAGCAGGGAGCCCACGCAGGCCCGAAAACCACGTGTTTCTCCTCTGGGAGCACACTTAAATACCCTGTGGGAGTGGTCCTGACATGCTGGGATTTGGAGTCCAGACCAAAGCAACTCCCAGGTCAGGGAGGCTGGGATGGATGCCAGGGGCTGGGAGCTATACCTCCAGTTTAACAAGCAGCTCCATTCCATGGCCTCTGCATCATCTCCTCTCTCTAGGTTCCAGCCCTGCTTGAGCTCCTGTCCTGACTTCAGTGGTGTGGAAACGTAAACCAAATAAACCCTTTCCTCCCCAAGTTGCTTTTCGTCATGATGTTTCATCTCAGCAACAGTAAACCCAAGACACTGCCCAGAATAGAAACAAAATTAAAAAAAAAAACCCACAAGCAGAGGTGAATAATATTTAAAGAGGTAGATATTCAACTTGATTACAGTGTGGGCATGTGTTGGAATATTGTATCACACTCCACTAATTATGCAGTTTTTGCATGTTCATATGTCAGTTACAAAATGAACTTAATTTTAAGTAGTTGCAGCAGTTTATGCAGAAAGGTAAAAGTAGAATCTATTTTTAAATAATGTTTAAAGAGGGTTCAGCCCACCCTTTGTTGTGGATCTTAGAGGTCTGAAGGCTTGTCTGTTTTGTGGGTGGGGTTTAAATGCTGACCTCAGTAAAAATCTTATTAGGTGTTCTCATCTCACCCCATTGAGTGTCAGGGCAGGAGCTTGGCTGTGACGATGTGAGTTTGTGGTGTGGGAAATTGCACACGCAACTCAGCATATCAGAATATGTCATTTTAAAGATCGAGATTCAATGTCCAATCACTTGTTAAAATTCTCTGATAAGCCAGTTATTAAACCGTGGCCATGCGTTGTTGTTTCAGATACCACGAGGCCTTGCCCCTCTTTCTGCGCTACTTTACCGTTGGGTGGATTTACACAAGGATTTTCTCTCGGGCTGTTGAAATACTGGAGCGACTTCGCATGTACGAGGTTAGCGCCCTCCTCCGCCCTCCACAGATTGGACTGGGATATGCACGGGGTGGAAACCTCTTGGGCTCTCGGTGTTTCCCACTCTCATCAGCGCAGATGATCTGATGAAAGCTATGTACTAAAGGCACCTGCTTGCCCTGGTTTGGGAGAGGGAAGAAACCTGTTGCCAGCAGCCGTCTTGTTTGTAACATGATGAATGTGTGTACTAGGAAGGCTTGGTGGTCATGGGCAGGGCCTGCTAGGAGCCCGGGCAGCCTTCCTGGCTACAGAGCTTGGTGAAAGGCTCTGTAGTTACCCTAGACCTTGTGGGTAAGAAGCTCATGCCCCTTTGTCATCTGTCATGTGCTATCTGGAGATAGCTTATAGTCACAAATTAGAGACTTGGTCACAGCCTTAGATTAGGATTAAGAAATTGCCAGAGTTCCCTTTTATTGTGTCACTTCTGTATGGACAAATGTTATTTTACAAAGAGGAAATGGCAACCTGGGTCTTTGACTTGGGTCTACAATCCCGGGAAGATCCGTGGACTTGATGTGACATCTGCCATTCTAAAGCCTTTAAGCTCCATTGCTCAAAGGATGCATTATAGTTAACAAGAGTTGAAGGTAAAGCAAAGTTAAGGTAAATAAAATAATACAAACTGGAAGCCGGTTCACTTACCTTGAAATGATACTTTGAAATGGTAAGGTGGCTTTCTTTGGTGATTTCTGGGATTGGGGTAGAGGAGAAGTACTACATGGATGCAGTTTCCTTGTTTTTGCATCCTCTGGGGGGCGGGCAGGCACAGTCTCCGTGGGCAATTCCTGCTTTTCAGTTGTGTTGAAGTTTCTGACTTACAGCCAGAGCCTAGAGTGAAGGGCTTCTGTAGCAGAATAATTATTTAACCATGCAAAGATGCGTTGCAGTTGTTTAACTATGTGAAGATGTGTTGCATGTGCTTATGTTGAGGAATATTTGCTTAACTGTGCAAAGATGTGTTGCATTTGTTGCTATTTTACCTTGCTTGCCTACGGCCCCTGATTGGTCTAAATAAAAAACTGAATGGCCAATAGCAAGGGAGGAGGTAAAGGCAGAACTTCCAGGCAGGGAGAGAAGTAGGAGGAGAAAGTTAGGCTTGAAATAAGAAAAAATGAGATGACAGGGATATGCTAGGGGCAGCCAGGTAGCCAGACAGGGCGGAAGTAGGGGAGTAGAACATTAGAATGAAAGAAAGGTAAAAAGCCCCGAGGCAAAATGCATATGAATAGAAACAAGTTAAATTAAGTTTAAAAGAGCTAGTGGGACAAGCCTCAGCTAAGGGAGAGCATTCATAATCAATTATAAGTCTCTGTGTGCTCATTTGGGAGTTGGTCCCCCAAATAATTCCAACTACAGACTTCTCTCCCTTCCCGTGTCTCCTTAATCTTCTCTCCTACTTGACAGCCTGCCTCAAATCTAGGGGTCTAGGGCCTGCTGGGTTCCCAGTGTCAGTGTTTGCCAGTACCAGCCACTGCTTGACTGTCAGGGTCCTCAGGGGCCTTGAGCTGCCAGAGGGGA
This sequence comes from Ellobius talpinus, assembly GCA_001685095.1. Classification (NCBI taxonomy): domain Eukaryota; kingdom Metazoa; phylum Chordata; class Mammalia; order Rodentia; family Cricetidae; genus Ellobius; species Ellobius talpinus. The sequence continues at coordinate 7,876 of LOJH01032648.1, forward strand.
CTTGGTGGAGACTTGTGGCTGCTCCCAGACCTCCGAGGGATCAGCACCAGGCAAGTACAGATGCTCGAGCAGTTAAGTGGTCATGCAGGAGAACATCTCAAACTTGTACCTGTCAGACATGGTCCTTGGCCTTCATTGTGAACGAACCTTACCAGCCCTGTTAACTTCCGACCATAATTAGAGCCAGTGCTTCTAGTATTTAACAACCTTTCTTTTTATTGCTGCCATAGGAAGCGGTGGAGGAACTTGAAAATCTCCTGTCTCAGAAAATCTACTGTCCTGACAGCAGAGGGCGCTGGTGGGACCGCCTGGCTCTTAACTTGCACCAGCACCTGAAGCGCCCAGAAGCGGTAAGCAATAGGCAGCAGCAGCAGCATCCGGAACCTGTTTGACTTAAAAGTGATCTTGTAATAGCAGGCCCTGGGGATGGAACTGAGAGCCTCACAGGTACCTAAATAAGCACCCTGCCCCCAGCTACCACAGCCTAGGAAAACTCTTTCCTTTAGTTGACTTGTTTGTTTATTTATTGGTCAGGGGCAGTTTCACTAGGTCTGGCTGTCCTGGAACTCACCATGTAGACCAAGATGGCTTGGAGCACACAGAGATCTATTTACAGCTGCTTCCCTAGTACTGATATTAAAAGCACGCACCACCATGTCTGGTTTATTTTTATTTTAATTAAAATACAATTATATCACTTCTTCCTTTCCCTTCCCTCTCTTATTAATTTATGGTTCTGTGAAAATAATTAAAGTATGATTTTTATTACTATTGATGTATTTCTACATAATACATGGAAAAGTTCTCTAGATAAAACAAAAATTTTCAAATATTTAATTTTTATCAAAACATTAGAAACAAATGTGGCAATGAAATAAAAACTTAATAAATGAAAAGAAATTCTAAATGTAATTAGAAGATATTTTTCCTTTTGTTAGTATTCTTTGGGTGGATTCTTCCAACCCCATCCCCCACCCCAAAATAGCAATAGCAGGGCTGATTCTAACACTAGCATGAGGTAGAAGCAGGAGCATCTATCTGCTCTGACTGGGAGGGGAAGGGGTTGACAGTGGGCTCCAGGAAGTGGAACGAAGGAAAGGTGGAGCAGGCCTGTCTCAGCTCCTACAGGTCCATAGTCCCCTCATCCCCACATCCCCCATCTCCCCATTTCTCCCACCCCTCCATCCCCGCATCCCCCATCCTCCATTCTCCCATCCCCCATCCCCCCTTTCCCTTTCCCCTCTCCCTTTCTTTTCTCTCTCAGACCCATTTGATGGTCTGTGTCTGGAATTGGTGAGAACTGGTGATTTTGTTAACTTGTTGCTCCCTGCTTCTAGAAACAAAGGCTGATGGGAGACAGTCTCTTCCTTATCTCTCTTTGTCTCTCTGTGCTTCTGCAGGGCTTTTGGCCCCACCTTTGGAACAGGTCACCTTCTCTGGCAGACCCCAGGGATCTTGGGGACTTAAAATACATAGATTCTGTCACTGATGTGCCTGGGCAGGGTGGAGCCTTTGGGGCCACCGCCTCTGAGCCAGGCGAGTAACAGTGACTCTTTGTGTGACTGCCTGTGGGTTCCCTCCCTGACTGTCTCCATTCCAGCCCTGTGTCTGAACTGAATGGAGGGGACTGTGTTCAGGGAGGGTTTGTTTTTCCATTGGTACATTAAGTGAATCAGGGGGATAAAGGGGTGGAAAAAATTGCCCACGGAATGCAAGAGTATGATGTAGTATTTTTACTGCTTTTTACTAAAGCCATGCCTTGTTACCTCGGGTGCCCATGAAAAGGCCAACAGAAGCTGTTTTCTGTCCTGGAGGTGGGCATGGTGTCTCTTCTTCCTGCTGTGTGCTTAGGCTGAAAGAACAAGGCAGGATGGTTGCAGGCCCAGAACCCAGGATGGGAGAGTGCATGCATCTGTGCTACCTCTGCCTTTCATTGCAGTTATGGCCAAAGATGTCCCTGACTCCCGCAATCCCCGCTTGTTCACAGTTCTCAGAGCGCTTGCCTGTGGTCAGAGGCAGACAGGTCGCTGAACTTAGTGTTCTTCGGTGCTACGTTCAAGTTTTTTTTTTTTAACTTTCTCCAGTAGCTCACTGCCATGCCCACAGCCCTTGTTATCCCATCCCTCATCTTAGTCTTCTGTGTGTTATATCTGTCTTCAGGACACAAACTGTTGGCAGCCAGTGCTAGCCCCTGGGAAGAGATGGAGCCACATTGGCCATCCTTGCCCATGCCAGACCCCTCTTGTCTGGTGTCTCTGCAGGGGCAGAGAGTGCTGCAGTGTCTGGTCACCCTTCTCAACTCCTTTAGACCCATTAGTTCCTCAAGGCCTGAGCTTTCACTCATTCTTTAGGTACTTTTTTTTAAGTTTTTCTTCAAATTTTAAAATCCTAGTGTGTGTGTGTCCTGTTTATGTGAGTGCCACCGCATGCATATGGAGGTCAGGGGACAACCTCAGGTAGTGGTCCTCAGCTTGCACCTTGTTCGAGACAGGGCATCCAGCTCACTGCAGCATGCACCAGCCTGGCTGGCCCTTGAGCTCAGAGGATTCTCCTGTTTCCCATCTTGGTGGAGGAATGCTAGGATTACAAATGAATGGTCGTTGCTGTGCCCTGGGTTCTGTGGATGCAAATTCCAATCCTGATGCTGTGCAGCAGGCGCTTTACCCAGGAGCCATCTCTCCTGGCTCCTATCGATGGATGCTAATAAGTCTGACTCTTTTTTAACCTTCTCCCAACAATCTGGTTGCTACCCTCATAGCCCAGGCTCCTGGTTTGTTTGACTCGGTGCTTGCTTCCAAGTTCCATCTTTATTCCAATGTGTCGTGACTTCATTTGTTGTCATGGATGATGCTGCGGCATGTGCAGACCAACGTGTATTTCTCCCGCCTTTCTCTGTCTATTGGGCTCAGAGACTACACTGTGTCTCTGTGTGAATCTGGGCAGTTAGTATTTCCCAACATGTTTCTATTTTTTTCCTGTTTAATAAAAAGGGGGGAAAATGTATAGAAGCTCAGCAAAGAGTGAGTTTGGGGTGCTGGTGGGTTAAGAGGCCATTTTGACAACATGCTCTCTGTTATAGCTTTTATAATTGTGATGTTCAGTGGATGATGCTGTTTAAAATGAAACTAAAAATTCTTTCTTAGATTTATTTTATATGTGTGAGTGTTTTGGCTGAATGTATATTGTGCACCATGTGAGTACCTGGTGCTCATGGAGTTAACTGGAGTTAAGCATGGCTTTAAACCATCATGTGGGTGCTAGGAACCTAAACTAGCTGGGTTCTCTGCAAGAGCAATGAGTGCTCTAACTATTCTCCAGCCTCTGAGGTGAGATCTTTAAATTCTCTCCTAATGATGACTGGGGCCCTGGCACTCTGTGTGAGAAATCACCAGAACCTGTGTAATTTTATTTGAAATTGACTTTCCCTATTGTAATTTTTAAAAAGTTATTATTTTATGTGTATGGGTGTTTTGTCTGCTTGTATGTCTGTGCACAGCATGCATGCAATGCCTGTGAGGGCCAGAAGGGGACATCAGATTCCCTGGAGCTGGAGTTACAGACAGTTGTGCCCCACCTTGTAAATGCTGGCAATTGAAACTGGGTCCTCTGGAAAAACAGCCCCCGTACTCTTATTGAGCCGGCTCTCCAGCTCCACCCCACCCATCCCCACTGTAATTTTGTTTATTTTAAATATTTTCCCACTGGGCAGACAAAAGTGATGCTCAGTTTTCAAGGTTAAAACTGTTCACGTTGCTTTGTTACAGTAAAACTAAATATGTACACAAAGGAAAACAAGTAGCGGACAAGAGGCTGCAGAGTCACCCAACTCTGGGCCAGGTGTGGCATGGCCTGCCCAGGGTGGACTATCCTGCTCTCAGCTCCAGTCTCTCCTGCAGGGTTGGCCTGACAGTTGTCAGAATGGTGTACCATCTTGTTTCCAGAGAGAAGCCCCTTTTCTGGCTAGCCCCAGGACCCCAGCTTTTTCTTCCACCATGAGACCCATGGGGAAATGTCAGTTTCTTGGCACCTACTGTCTCAGTAGACAGAAGAAGGGAAGGGCACAAGTGTCTCCCTAGAATGTGTTCTCTCCTTGCAGGTGGTTCTGCTTTGGTCACGTGAATGACCAAATGACTTTGGTCAGGGTTATGGTTAAAGCCATCAGAGTGAGCTAAGGAGATAGCTTGCATTTCTCCAAGCACTGTTTGCCCATTTGCTAAAATGGCATAATTAGTTGTGAGGTTTCTCCTCAAACTAAATTAACAGCTGCTGCCTTCAGGACTTTGGGGAGCCTGACATGTGACCTGTCAATTGCTAGGCAATTAGGTGCATCAGCGAAGGCCTGGCAGATCCAGAAGTGAGGACAGGACACCGGCTGTCACTCTACCAGCGAGCTGTGCGCCTGCGAGAGTCTCCAAGCTGCAAAAAATACAAGCACCTCCTCAGCCAGCTGCCAGAAATTGCTGTAGAAGACGTTAAGCATGTAGGTGTCCTTTGGGTAAATTTTGCTTATTTTTAGTTAAGCCCTGGCCACATCCCTAGTACCCCTTTGGGTGTCCTCGATTTAAACATATTTACTTAGATTCTTCTGAGTGGAGGCCCCTGGGAATCTTTTCAGTACATTCTTCCTCTTGAACTCAGAATGTCCTGATTCTCATCTGGAGTGGTGATATTACTATTGTATCCATTTCATTACATGTAGCACGATTAATAAAAACCCAGAGACAGATATTGGGGGTCAACCTGAAAGTCAGAAAAGCAAAACAGCCAGCCACTGACTCTTGCCTCTACCTCAGTCCGAAATGGCGATCCTGCCTTCAGGAATCTCAGAATGAGACTGACTGAGAGCTGGCTCCTCCCTTTTTATATTCCTCTCTAGTTCTGGGATTAAAGGTGTGCACCATTACCGCCCAGTTTCTATGGCAAACTAATGTGACTACTGGGATTAAAGGTGTGTGTCACCACTGCCTGGTCTGTAAGGCTGATCAGTGTGGCTGTTTACTCTCTCATCTTCAGGCAAGCTTTATTTATTAAAATGCAAATGAAATATCACTGCAATTATATGCTCTCCTCTCTGATACCTCTGGACTACCCCATATGGCCACACCAGGACTAGGTGACAGAACTGCTGAGTAAGAACTTGAGTGTCTACCACTTTGCCTGGTTCTCTGGGGGCCTTTTAGATGCTCTTCAAAGGCTGGGACAGTCCCATCCTTCTGAGCGTTCAGGGGTGGGTCACATACCATTCATTGTGCTCTGCAGGAGTAGGCAGGTTTATCCTTAGGATGTTGCAGGCAGGTTTTCAGGGGTTTCCACTGAAGCAAGGTTAATCAAGGTGTGTTTGGTTTTGTTTTTGAGACAAAGTCTCACTATGTAGCCTGGGCTGCCCTGGAACTCACTGTATAGACCGGGCTAACCTCAAACTCACAGAAACCCACCTGCTTCTGCCTCCTGATTGCTGGGACTAAAAGTATGCACCCCATGCCCGACTTTGATGAATGCTTTTTACCATCATTCTAGGTGACCATCACAGGCAGGCTGTGCCCTCAGCATGGAATGGGCAAGTCTGTGTTTGTCCTTGAGACTGGAGACACCACCAACCCCACCACAATCCTATGCTCTGTGGAGGAGCTGGCCCTGGACTACTATAGGCGAAGTGGCTTTGACCAGGGTAAGCCGAGCAGTGTTTCCTACGGCCCAGCGAGGTGGCCAGGCAGCAAATGGAAAGAGTGTTTAGTGGGTTGCTCTCCTCTCTGAACTCAGTAGAAGCCACAGCTGGCCAGAGGTGTGTGAAAAACAATTCTGTTGTTTGTTGCGGGTACCCTTGCTGTTTTGACGGTGTTGCTCTCTGCTGGCTCTGAGGACAGAGCTCCGGTAGGGTGGTTGGAGTAAGGAGAGTGTTTCTGCTACCAGAGGCTGGGAGTGGGTAGAAATGATGAGAAAGAACAAAGGTTTGCCCTGAAAGAGACTGTCTGGCTATGACACTGTCCTTGAGGCCTGGGGCCAGTGCAGACAGTTGAGGTTAGTAGACACACAGTGAGGTCACAGGTGTGAGGAGCCGGGAAGACGCACTCAGGGGCCATGAGGAAGAGCAGCGATTTTGAGTTCCTTTTGAAATAAGCTGCACACCAGACCTGAGGGAGGACCTGTGTCACACTGGGACCTTGTTCCGTCTTCACTTTCAGAGACTGGGCTCTTCACTCCCCTGCCTTCCCCGCCTTTGGCAGAGAGACCTCCAAGTGAATGTGGCACCATTAATGGAGGCGAAGTCAGGGAGAGAACACAGCACTGCTTCTCTCTGAGCCCCTCCTCTCTGCAGCCCTGCAGATGCTCCCATTCCCTTTTTCCTGGTGGCGGAGGGCGGTGTGCGTGCACCTGTCGGAGGTGCGGTCCAGTAGAAGGCAGGCAATCCTTGCGCATCTGTGAGACTTCCTACCTTGAGCTGCTGGTCCGATAGTTCTCTCTAAACTAGAAATTCAGTGGGACCAAGGGTCCAGGTTGCTGCAGGGGCTCGGGATTTTGTGGGTTTCATTCATAGGCCACCTTCTGAAATGCTTACAGCTTACAGGAAAGGAATTCTGCGAGCTTCTCAGAACAAGTCTCAGAGCTGGGATCCTAGTGGTCTTGGCGGCCATTGCAGCGTAGGAAGAGGGTGTTGAAGGGCTATGCTAGTCTGCTCATTAGATGCGAATGTCCAGTGGGAAGCTACCGTAGCGTGTTAGCCAAGACAGAATTGAGATTTCATGAATGTGACGGCCACGGCAGAAGCTGCACAGCTACCCCAACAGCCTGGACCCTAAGTCCTGTGGCTGCCCTTCCACCTATCCTGCTATGCTGCCCTTAGGGTACTGGGGTGTTTCAGGATGTGACACATACCAAAGCCTACGTCTGCCCCATGAGGGGTGGCACTTCACCCTAGTGAATGTGTTTATGTGCCCAGCGGGGTGAGTGGAAGGTGTTTACATTTGACTGATAAGTTCCGTATTTGGGAGCTGAGAATGGCCATTTGAGAAAAACACATAGATGAGTGTAAAACATGCTGGTTGCCCCTCCGAGTTCCTGACTTCCAGGGCCTTCTGTGATGGGCAGTCAGGTGGCTGAGGGGTCTGTGTATAGGAGGCTCTAGCAGGGCCCACTGAAAACCATGGTGCCTCCCAGCAGTGGGATGGGTAGTGAAACCACACGTGTCATGGTGGGACCCACATGGGCACAGGGCCAAGTGTTTTTGCAGCCCCTGAATGGCAGCTGCTCTGGCATTTCTCTTACCAGGGAATCATGTAATGGAAGTAGAGTAATTAGGTAACTTTATATATTATACATCCCAAGATTTTATCCCTAGCATCACTGCAAACATTTTTTCTTTTAAATCTACCATGCTGCTTTTAAAACTTAATTTTTAAAACTGATTTATAAAAATTGGACATACTCCATACATATATACAGTGTAGAATACTGAAATAAACATATCTACCAACTCAAGTGTTTACCATTTCTTTATGGCAGAAACATTTCAAGTTGTTTTTTTAATGTATTTGTTCTTATTTTATATACATTAGTGTTTTGCCATGGGTGTTGGGTCCCCTGGAACTGGAGTTACAGACAGTTGTTAGCTGCCATGTGGTTGCTGGGAATTGAACCCAAGTTCTTAGGAAGAGCAGTCAGTGCTCTTAACCACTGGGCCATCTCTCTAGCCCCTTCAAGTTGTTTTTCTCCTGTGTAAAAATATTCAGGATGTAGCCACTTTCCTACTTTTATTCCTAGAGACATGTAGACAGAAGTTGCGCTTTCATTTCCCAGCTGCCCAGACCTGAATAATCACACAGAAACTATTAATTACAACACGCTTTGGTCAACAGCTCAGGCATATTCCTAGCTAGCTCTTATATCTTAAATTAGCCCATTTCTATTAATCTATGTATTACCATGAGGCTGTGACTTACCAGTAATGTTCTGGCACCTTCTAGTTTTTCTAAAAGTCTTGCCCTGTAGCTGGGAAAGCATCATCTGCTAATTTCTTTGTCAGTTGGCAGTTCCTTGAGCATATTTGCCAACACCAGCTTCTCTCCCCCTTTCAGTCTTCCTTCACAACTGGCCTCAGTGAGTATCCTGTGAGTAATGTGATAGCTACTGCTCATAGAAAAGTGGAGGCCTGAGCAGTTTCCTTCTAGTTGAAAAAAATCTAATGTCCATCCCAGAGCACTTTGTGAGATGTAATAAGTAGGCAGCACTAGCCGATCCCAGAGGAAGAATTCCAGAGCAAGCTCCATGCCTGGTGTCAGACAAGGAACAAGGTAGGCCAGTTAGCCTGGACAGTCCCCAGGGCTTACTCTATCTTCTTTTCTTTTTTTGAGACATGCTGTCCCTGTGTATCCCTGGCTGGCCTAGAACTCACTATGTAGATCAGACTGAGTGATGGGATGAAAGGTGCGTGTTGCCGTACCTGGCTATTTTTTCTTTTTATGAAATAGTTTGTCAGGGATGATACTGACCCCAGTGCTGTGTGAAGGTGGACAAGTGTCTGCTGGCCCCACCAACCTGCTCAGCCTCTTCCATTGTAACATGAGGGCCTGCTCGTTGGGGTTTCTGTCCTGCCCGGTACCCCACAGCTGGCAAGCCCCA
>LOJH01032649.1:1784-16491 GCA_001685095.1 Ellobius talpinus
TATCTATCTATCTATCTATCTATCTATCTATCTATCTATCTATCTATCTAATTAGAGTGCATCATGAAGTTAAAGCCCTTCACTGTTTGTTGTCCTGAACCAGCAATATTGTCACAGCATTGACCGTTGACTCACAGATGGTGTCCAAAAACATGCAATAACTGAGCAAATTATTTGCTTTTACTTGCTACAATATTCATTTATAACTATGATCTTCTTCAGTTTGTAACAGTGAAAGTCAAGACTCAGAGAAGTTGTCATCACCCCAAAATCATATACAGGATAAAGAAACAGCTGTCTTCAAGTCTAAGTTTGTTCACCTCAATCACCCTTCCATTCCATGTCTCTTCAAATAGAATGCTGATGTGCAAATCTCCTATTCTGCTGACAGATTTTTTTTTCTCTGTTGATTGTTTACCTTCCAGCCTTCCAGGGAGCCAAGCAACCTCTCTGTCCAGTGGTCAGAAATACCTATTTCAAGCGATTTGTCTCCTCAGATGTTCAGAAACAGTCTTATACTAATGTATTTACTCATTTGTCTTGGCTTAGGTTTGCATTGGTCAGACTTAATGGGCCATCTATTCCTTCAGTCACTCATCCTGCTCCTCTCCCCGCCACATCCTCTCTGAAGATGCGTGTGTAAAGTGACTTTGACCTCCATAAGTTTCCACAGTGGTATCAAGTTCTGGCCTATAGTCTTTTATGTAAAACATCTGTAAGGTCCTTCCTTTTAATTAGTAAAACTGGTCTGATAAAAGTTCCACGCTCATGTTAATTTCATAAAATCTCCATGAAAGAGAGACACCAGATATGTAGGAATTGGTGAATTCATGTCCATGTAGTTCCTGCAGTGACCCTATTACCTGTTGAATGCCCCCCCACAGTCTACTCACATTTCCTGGTGTCACTTAGGTGTAGTTGCCATCTCACTTCATTTCCATGTTACTTTGTAACTTTGTGTAACTTGGTCATTTTTGATATCCCTTTTCTCCCTCTCTTATGTGATTCCTGAGACATTTTTAGTTTTCTCAAAAGAAACTTAACCTGCTGCCTCTTTCTTCATTGACATTAGCAACCTATCACAACAATACAATGCTTGCATACATATATGCATACATATACAGACATGTGCACATACATATATGGACACACATACACACATGTGTGCAAAGATGTCAAGCACAGAGAGATATCTATAGTTTATTTCCAATTATCTCATTTTTCTTGTCTTTTACATTCAGGTTTTGACTACCATTGCTTATAGTTTCATTTTTTGGATAAGATTTTCATATGTCTAACTTTTTATTATTTCCTCTCTATGACCACTTAAACTATCTAGAATAGTTGGCTATATAGAGAAAAAATAATGCTTGGGATTCTGTTACATTTTATTTCATGAGTTGAAAAAAAATAAATGCTTACTGTTCTTACATATAATGCAAGCATGTCAATCTGAGAGAGAGATGTTTGTGCTGGTAGTCTAGTTCCAAGGCTCCTGATGACATGTTGTAATTGTATTTTACTTCCTCAGAGACCCTGAGTTTTTGACCAGGAATTTATGAGGGTGCTGAAAGTCTAAAGGCTGGGAGAGTTAAACAACTATTCTGTTTATTTTATGAGTGGAGTGAATTCCCACACTTCTCATATTTGGCACCCTAGATATTACTGAATACCAATCCAAATACACTCATCTGTCGGGTGTTAGATATGTCCAGAAATATTGCCAACTACAGGTCATAGAAAAAATCACTAAAATTGGCATGCATCACATTACTCTGATGGAAACCCTGCTAGACATGGATTGGTATAACCATTAGCAGGGATCCAAATACTCTACTGAGACGAGATAGAGGACATCTGTAGCTTTAGACATTTTCTCTCTGTGTTCTTTGTCTAGCACACAAGACTCTTCTTTCTCAGGTTCAGGAGGTCTCATTCTTAGCTTCTCTAATTTACATCATTTACAGTTTTTATACATATGTACTTTACAGGACACAAGTGTGCCATCTAGAAATCATGCAACAAGGTACGACATTGTCTCTGTAAAGTGCTTACGAATAATAGTTGTAATTTTTAGTGATGGTGGACAGTAAATGTCTTCCTTGTTCCTACTTGTAACACCCTACCCTTTTGTTACATCTTGGGAGATTATGAACAGTGACTCTAATTTTGAGGGACTCATGGGAAAGACATGGGCATCTAAAGGTAGTTGCTTATTGCAGCATTTAGGACTATCTGATGTATGGTTCAAGTAGAAACAGGAAGCGTATGAAACTGAGGGGTGGTAGCATTGGGAGAATTCAATATTAGATAACTAAGAAAGACTGGCAGAGACACCACTATTATCCACATTTTATGACTAAGGAACAATTATTTTTGCCTTTTCATGACCTCGTTTTGAACATTTTTGATAACTAGTCAGTTTTAGTTTTAAATATACGTTGAATCTCTTCCCAAACCTTTATTTCCATTATCTATCATATTGTTTATTAGGGACTCTACATTACCTTTGGGAAATCTGGTAATGGTTTTCTAACTTATTCATTTACTCATTTTCTTGCTTATTTTGTTCAATAATTCTTGGCAATTTACCAGGAACTACAGCGATGAAGAAGGATGTTTTTCTGCTTTTTATGAATTGAAAAAAAATGATGGTGGGTACTGAGGCAGGAAACACTGAGTTGACATCTTAACTAAGTGACTTCCTTATGTGACATCTAGAACAATTTTCCCACAGTGGAAATATTCAGCTTAGTATACACTGAAAAGCATTCCAGATGCTCAGTCCTACCTTTAGAACAGGACTGAAATCCAAACGCTCTCTCAGCACTGTGGGCTCTCTTCACTTCTTCTGCTCCTTCTATCTCTCCATTTTTTCATCTAGGTTCTTTCTCTTCAGGCCATTTCATAGTCTTTTTAAACACTCTGCTATACTTTTGAAAATATTTCCTTCACTCTTCTCCACTTCTTTTCACTTGCAAAACATGACTTGAACTCCTGTGTGGGTTTTTAGACTTGAGATTCTGCTGCCATGGTGATCTACATTACTCCATCACTGCATTTCTCATTCTACTGTCAAGCTTTGTTTTCTATATTGCCTCTGCTCTTAGATGGTAAGTTCTCTATCTGTTCAATTTCATTGTATTCCTAGAGACTAGTAAAATGTCTAAGCAAATTACAGAATAAAAAAAAATCAAATCAATTCCATTTGATATTATTGCTATATTTTGGTATTGTTTTTAGAGTCTTTCATATTTGTTCCTACCTTTTATTCCCCTAACCTTTCGTGCAGGCTTCAGTGATCACTGGAGTCTCTGGATTGCTCATTTTAACTGTAATATGGAGTGACTAAATCATTCACACAGCCATGGTGATCCCATCAATAGGCAAACGTGATATCATCCCATGGTTTTAAGAGAGCACTGGAGACTTCTTCTTGCCTAAATTATAAATCCTAAAATTACAACTAGGTAGAATATCCCCTGAAGTCTTCTGGTATTTCAGTTTTATGCTATTTCATACTGTTTTATTTTTCTGTATTTTGTTCCCTCTAACTGGGACACCTTCCTATCAGTCCACCTAAATGGCTGTTTGGGAAATTGTTCCTCAACTCTGATTGTTTTCTCTACTCTGCCATCTCCTCCCAAGACCATGTTCCAAGCCTAAGGAAAAATTATTTTTCTAGCTGCTATCAGTCTGCATTTAACACTTTTTTATTAAAGTTCCTCATCCATGCTATCACATTACTGCCTGTGCATTTGCAGTTGTTTTTCTTTGTGGACTGTTCTCTTTCAGCACTGTGCATTTTCTTTATTGGGAAAACATAATACCCAGCAAACTGCCACAGTTATATAACATAGAGGCAAAATCTATTTATATCTTGCTATATTATATAGAGATTGATTTTCCTGGCAAATATATGAAAAACTGGATATTTAAATGCATTGATTCTATTATCTATTTAAAAAGTTCTTCATGACTGCCTCTCCTCTTTGATCTTGTGCATCTTGTTACAAACCACTACAGGTTAATATGTACAGCTGCCCTTTTGGATCTGGAAAACAGTGTTATTTGTTATTATTCACTATCTTTTGTTCTTACAGCCTTTCTGGCTCCCTTTCCACAGTGATCTCTAAACTATTTGAGGAGGGTGTGTGGTATAGATAGCCTAAGCATTAGATATTAAAGGCTAAGCATTCTGTAGTCTCTGTGCTCTGCTCTTTAACCAGGTACGCTACGTCTCTGTGTTAAGCAGCATCTGCTGCATAAGGAAGCTCCTAGCTGAGGAACTATTGGCATTGGTAGTTGTTGGGAGAGGGAGAACCACTTTTCTTAAACAGTCTGCCCTGTGGATTATGTTCCAGTGGGTAACAACAGGCAGCAAAAATCGGATATGATGGGGAGGAGGAGACATGCAAAGTTGGGTGATAGGGGAAGGAGGGGTAAATCTGGGAGGACTTGGGGAATGGCAGAGAGTATGACTAAATGCATTGTAAGACATTCTAGAACTAATTTAGAAATAATATTCCTAATGTATACTGCTATCCAATCACCACATGACATTCCACATCCATAAATAATTCTTAATTTTTTATGTATCAAACACAATTAAATTTAATTAGCTGACAGTACTATCAATGATGCCATTTTTCCTTTTATCTTTGAACCAGAGGGATGTTAGTAGGTTCACAAATTCAGTAAGCTCTTTCTTAGTGAACCTTCATAAACATCCTTCTAATAGTAAGGAAAATCTTAGCAAATTCTTCTTTAGGGGTTGGGATAATAATAGCTGGTCTCCTAACTATGGTTTTGTTCCATACAGGGCAAAAAGCCATGGTAACCATGCCTAGTTCCTGATAACAAGGACAAGCAAACACAATCATAAAGCAAGTACTTATTTGAAATCAGTGGCAAGGTGGGCATAGGTTTTAATTCTCTTGGTTATTTGATCAATATTTGACCCACTCACTGTATTCTTGCTGTATAGAAAGCATAAACAAAGTAGGTTTTTGCAGCTGCATCCTTAGTAATGCTTTCATAGGATTCGTCACACAAGAACGAGATTCTGTTTTCACATTCTGAGCAAATAAAGCACTAACAATTTTATGAACAGTCAGGAAACAAAACCTAAGGTAGACTGCTGGTGCCATCTCTAAGAAACTTTAATGGCCATAACTTTCTTCTCATTTCTAGGAAAGGGGCAGTTTAAGTAATTTATGAAGCACTAGCCGGAAATTAACTATGTAAAAGCATCCACTCACATAGACTCCACAGCAAGAAAATGGACCACAGCATGAAATATGTTTCCCAAGCTAAAGTTAAGGTTAAAGTGTATTTTTGAGACACAGATGGCTTACAAAGTGTAGATATAAGGAAGTTTGACTGCTAAGAGTTACAGTCTGTAAGAAAGAGGATTCTCTGAGAGTTGTGGTTGCAAAAATTCTGCCAACTATGCCAGAAATTACTCAGATTTTGTAACTTTAAGCCTGATCATTCTATTGCCATTGAAAGTTCAAAAGGTTTCGTTAAGTTGAACAATTATTGTGGAAATGTCAAATCCCCACATTGGAACAGTTAGTTACACAATCATTGAGGCTGTTCATGCTGGGAAAAAATTCCATTTCAAAGTACTTCTTTCATCTGTCATGTAGAGAAACATAAAGATCATATATTTTAAGGCCTCCTGTTCAGATGAGCGTGAAGATGTGCAGAACATTTAAAAACTGGTTAGTTTCAAGGTCTCAACTAAAAATTTAACCAGATTCCCTGGAAGAAAATGCTTCTGCTTCTCCTTCACATAAAAAATCATTAGTGAATATTGAAGGATTTTGAATAATTTAGGTACTTGACTATGATTCAGTTTTTCGGTCAAACTCCTTACAGAGACCTGCCGTTCTTGTCTACTAATTTTAGATGAAAAGAAAAATCTTCAAAATGTTTAAAAAAATTGCACATGAAGTCTGAATTCAATCATTTGGGTATAGTCAATTCTAAACCTTCGGTTATTACACAACAAAAATAAAAACCTCTAACATATTCATTTTTCTTTTCCCTTATAAAAATATTTCATATTATTGACACTTATAAAGTCTATTTTATCCAAGAACTTTCAAATATTTTATAAGCATTGATGATCTTACTATACACTTTCTAAGAAAGCATTTTGGTATATTTAGCTTTGGGTACGTACTGTGTTTATTTAATTTTGTGTCTTTCTTCTCAATGTGAGTATCTCATTATTCTCTTTTAGCTTTAAAAACAAATAAAGAACACTTTATGTAGAATCTCACACACAATCTCTAAAGAAGAAACATATCTTTATGGAAAGAGATTCTTCTCTAAGAGACAAAAGCCTGTAAGGCAATAAATCATAAACTGAAAATATAAATCAAACCATAAAGAAACTCTAGGGCGCAAGGAATTGTTTGTAAGCAAGTTGATCATCGGAAGATCAGAGGTGACTTTCTGGACATTTGGCATTGGTTTATGCTTGGAAAGATTACTAGGTTACAGACATGAGAAAGTATGAGAACATAAAAAAATTTGTCAAAAATGATGATTAGAAAAATATGTGGTGTGCCTAGCAGGACCTTTGTGCAGAAAAGAAGGTGAAGTGAAGCAACTTTTCCCTCTACACATACAACCAAAGAGTGATGTCTTTTGTAGTAGCCTAAGTTATTTACTAAAAGAAAGTTTTCCATGCATCCATCCCATTTCCTCCATCTTTCTAGTTAGAGAAGATTTATCATACCACACAGGGACCATAGTCTTATCAGGGCACAAGCAAGTCTTTCACTCAATAGTGGTTTTCTATTGAGTAGGCAGCTTTAGATCACTGCCCAGTAAAGTTCCTGAGAGGATTCTATGCACTGTTTCCAACCAATTTAAAGAATTCTGAAAAGATTTGAGAATAAGAAAAAAACAACATTGGTTGGTAACATAGTACTTGCTGTACTACCTGCAACGGTTTCACTAATGGTGACAACAAATTCACGCTGAAACTCATCCACCATGAAAGAGCACTTAGAAGTGGTTCTTTAGAAGTTCATGAAGCTGTAAACACTCTACTCTCTTGAATGAGAGTAAAGTTTTATAAAAATTGAAGCTAAAAGGAGTGCTCTCTTCACCTTCTGCTCTCTCTGCAAAGTGAAGGTTTCATCAATCATCTTTGGGAGGTATGCAACAAGACAGTAAATTGGAAGAAAAAGACAGGACTCTTCTATACACAAGTCTGACATGTATCTTAATCATGGAGTTTTAAGCCTATTGAATTGGGACAAAATTCTATCCTTTATAAGTTACCTAGTATTAGACATGTTGCTATAGTAGAGCAAGAATGCTAAGTCAGCATCTAAGGCCACACTGGTGGATTTATTTTGAGGAACAATGTGTAAGGGGTTGAAATGTTGAATTCCTGTGCTGGGCTATGGGTAACAGTTGTATTTGTGTATGGCCAACATTTATGTAAGCTTTGTCACCAAGAGGATTATGTCATCTGTTCTCTTCAGTGGACATTTATCTTATTCCTGCCACATTTTACTTTCCAGCTGTAAAGCTGTGTGTTTTATTCATATTCTCTTTTGGCCACTTAATTTCAGTTTGTTTTATCCTGGCCATGAAAATTGCGAGTCACATACTGTTGTCTTATTCAACAGATAAGCGATTCCAAGATAAATACAAAGGTTATTTGGCATTTATTGTATTTTCTGCACCGTTTCAAGCACTTGCAAGTGCTGACTTATTGCATATCAGGATCCAGTGAAGAAAACAGTGACCAGAGAGGCAATTTAGTGCAGGGAATTGCCTACATAGATGTAAGAGCTGAAAGCAAAAAGGAATCACTCTGAGACGCCACCACACTAAGCTGCTGAGTAACCTTTACACTCCGTGTGACCAGAGGCCCTTAGAGACTTGTGTCTAGAACCTGGTAGATCAAAGGAGGATGCCCAGTGTTTGATGAGATATATTATGTAGCTACAGCTGATATCCTATGAATTTGAAGAATAGTCCAAAAGAGCTACTGCTTCATTTTCTAAGAAAGTTAGTGGACTGCTGAAAATATCTCCGAGGGTACAGTGTTTTAAAATAAGCTGGAAATCCAAGTAGAACTGACAAAAAGAACAAGAAATAGAAGGATGCCCTTCTCTGCTCCTCCTACCCTCCAGTTGTCTTCTTCCCTCTTACCTAGGAGGACCTAGCATGAGGTCTGAAAATGTCATTTGTAGAGTCATTCTGTAGTATCATTGACCAGCATAGAATAATGAAGTGGGCTGAAAGTCAATAGATAATTAGCAAGGGCTGTCAGATCATATCCTGTAGTCCTTATGAGGTAGATTCTGCAATTATATCTACTTTAAAACCTATGAACCAAATGCCAGATATTTTAGGTTAGTTTTTCCAAGGTCATCCAGGAGGAGTAGAACTGGACTAAAGACACCTGACTCTAGAATTTCAATTTGTAGCCAACACAAAGTATGTATTTACACAGAGTTTCTTTGTCTTGGTGAATTCTTCTAAAGATTATTGCTTTTCTTATTCATTTTGAAACTGAAATGTTTAAAGTTTTATATTTTAGAGTAGAGCAACTGAATAAATTGGGGATTATTCTGTATATAAAGAAGAAGGTAATGCAAGAAAAGCTTTATATTTCTGTTGTGTATTTACTGTGCCTCAATATATTTAATTCAAAGTATACCCATGAATTGCTTAATGATGAGAAGGTATTGTAAGAAATGCACCATTAGGCGATTTTGTCATGCAAATATAGTAGATTGTGCTTATGCAAACGATGATGGCTATGACATCATTTGGCAGCAGTCTTATGGCACCATAATCATATATATGCTTAGGCAGTGACAGAAATATCATGATTCTGTGTATGTTGGGGTGCTATGTGATGAGGTAATGTATTACTAGGATTGATTCTTTCATTTATTTGACATATATTTTGAGATGCTCATTCATTTCACAGAAGATGTTGAAATAGAAACAAACTAGGCAGATACACTTTTAACTTTTCTGGCATTTGCATTTATCTGGTTCAACAAGGTGGAATGAGGATTTAGTAAGAAGCAATACAATGAACTTCAATATATTAGTGACCTCATTATCATCATCATTATTTTTTCAAATGAGTAATTGAATTAACTGTAATGTTTCTTAACGATGTAAACTTCATTCCTTCTGGTCTTACTCCCTAATCAAGAGAGCAAAAGAAAATTATATGTGACAATAGTTAGACTGGAAATGGCCATATCTTCAGGGCTTTTTGTATGAAGAACATGCTGATGTTGAGAAAGGGTCACGTACAGGTGGTCTAATGAGAAAGGGTTTCAAAGACTTGGAAATGGATAGAAAGTTAAAGGTTGTTCAGGAATTACTTTTCTTTGATAGTGAAAACAACTCTCTAAGTTTAAGATAAGAGATCTAATACTTGAGAACTCTGCAAGTGTTTCACAGTTAACCAGAGGCTTTTCAGTTGAATCTGGAAATATTGGGGAATAGCTTTGACAACAAACAAACATATGTAGTCACCAGTGCCCAAAATAAATTGGTGTAGAATTTATATCTAAAATTTTGGTATTTCTGCTGCAGATGTTATTTTACTTGAGAGAATATAGATTTTACCTAGGAATTTTTTTCACATCTCACAATGCTATAGTCTTAAATTTAGTTAAGCTTTTAGTTTCAGGTTTTCTCTTAGGAATTCTGGGGCTAGAGTTCAGTTGGTTCAGTGCTTGTTCAACATGTACAGAGCTCTAGGCTTGATCCCAACATTACAGAAATTGACTTGATGACATACTGACACAGGCCTGTAATCACAGAACAGCAGAGGTGGAGGGGAGAGGATGAGGTGGTCAAGGTCATTCTTGCTTATAAAGGCCTGAGATACATGAGACCCTGTCTCCAAAAAAAGAAAAAGAAATAAAGAAAAGGGTATATTATCAAAAGCTTGGACTAAAGAAAAAATCCTGTGAGAATGCTTTTTATCAAAAGCTGAGGCCTAGCCAGAGTAGAAGAACTGGAGACATTTCCTGCTCCATTGTGATAAAAAGTAAAAGAATGGAGTGAACCCAAGAATCCGAGAGTCAACGCGATTGGAGTGGATGGAGGTATAGGTGGAGTTGAACCTTGTAGGCGTGAGTTATGCCTGTGCTGTCCAGTACCTGGGTAAGCCACACTCTGACTTTTATAGGATACCACACTCCCATCTTTACCTCTACCTTTTGCAGCATCCATGATTTATTTTCTTAAATTTCTTAATTTTCCCATCTACAGTCTGCTTTACCTTTCTTTTGTCTTAACTTTAAGTAATGACAGTTGATTTTCTTAGACATTGATTTTTCTTTCCTATTTCACATTTTTCCTGTAGCATGATCCCTCCAAGGATTCAACCTTTGGTAAGACCTTTGTTGACTCAGTTCTGGTGCTTACCATGCCTAGGTTTTACCCTTGGTGACAGCCCCATTAGGGCTCTGAATACCAACTAAGATGGCTACTCTTCAGACTCAGACTGGTAATGCTACCCATGAGAATAAAATCTGCCTGTAACTGGTATGTACTTTCTATGATCATAAACTTTCTTTAACATTTTATGCTAGCTTTGGATTTTTAAAAATTCAAAATCGTTGTGCAAACTTTCTTGCTTTTATAAGCAAAACATGATAAGCAGCATTTGAGCATTTCTTGATGACTCATTTTAATTCTGAAAATTAACTACTTTAACATGATATAAAAGGGAGTATAAAGTTGCACTAAATTGGCACAGATAAGTACATATTTTGCATCTTATGTAATAATTATTGTCTTTTTCAAGTTGTTAAGCTATGAAATTAGCTGTTTCCCAAGATCTCCCTGACTTCTTTTTATCATACAATGCTTTGAATTTGAAAACCAGATAATCAAATTGACCAGAAAGATGACTGTAATAAAGTAGATAGTCTTTGAGAGATGGCATTTCTGTTAGGAAAGCACATGGTGTCTATCCCTAAACATTGACATTTACTGGGTCTTTCTACAACCTTTTAAATTTATTTTAAAGACACATTTTCATAGTTTTGAGATCAAATTCAAGGCTATGTGACTGTTAGACAAGCACTGTACTATTGAGCTATACCTCCAACACCTTAACCCACTTTCTAATTTTTATTTGGGTTCTCGGTACTGTGTGGCTCCCATACTTCAAAAAAATGATGTGATTTATTAACATTCCATGTCATAAATAAATAAAAAGTCTTCATGGCACAATAGGTCTAGGTAATCATGGGTTTGAATCTTGTTTTGTTTCCTACTAACATGAAACAGTCTTGCAGCTCTTCTGAGCCTACCCGTCTTGACAAGTGTAGCATTGATAAGTGATTGCTCTCTAGGATCTCAAGAGAGATAAATAAAGTAAATACTCTATCTAGAATTCTTTGTGCATAAAAGGATCTTAAAGCAAGTTAGCCACTTCAATAACTGGAGAGATTAGCTGTTCTCATATATGTCCAAAATCCAGTTCTAACATATGGTTTAATGGAAAAAGATCCATGAAACATATGGGGTAAAAATTGATTAGTTCTCAGAAAGGAACAGTTTAGCTTTGAGAAACCAAACCATATTGTTTACCATATGCAACCCCATATGTAAATGCCATTTTTAATGTATCAACTATCTTTATTGCTACAGTTTTTGTAACAAAATTCTCTCTTTACTCTTTAGAGCATTACTGTAGTGATGACCAAATGGCCAACAGCCCAGTCACTGGGATCCAATTTTTAGTGTCCTCTGCTCTATGCTGGTCTCCTCTTAGCTCTTATCTTTTGCAAAAGGAAATTTTAGTGACACATAGCAAATTTAAAGCCAATGAGAATAATTTAACCAAATCTGGGGTGAGAGCAGAGCAGGCTGGCTTGAATTCAGAATGTAAACTGAAGTGGTAATGTTTCAAAAGCAGCCTTGGTGTTACAAGCTTGGAGAGACTGAATAGATTCGAATGTACCTCTAGAGTGAAGACATAGTCAAAGCCTGTGACCCCACTCTCTATGGAATACAATTTTGGGGGTAGTACCTAAGTAATCCTTGAAACCAAGAACCCAATCTTCTTTGCTGGAGGAAGTTACAAGCATAGTCCAATGCAAGGCCCACTCCCATCCTCTGAAATGTGTTTAAGCTTTTTTGTTCCATGGGTGTCTGTGTGGGGGTGGGTGCACAAATCTGGCTTGCAAAGTTCCACAAGAGAATAATGGCTCTTACATTTTTAAATAATCAAAAATATCAAGAGGAAAAAAATTTCATAATACACAAAATTTTTTAAAATTCAACTATTAATTCTGGTAAATAAAATTTAACAGTGCCAGCCATATTGGCACTTTTGTGGATTGTATGGGATTTGTTTTACACAGCAGACTTGATCAGTGGTGAACAGACTATTACACCAAGGCGAAAATATTCATGGTCCAGACTTGCGAAGTTGTTGCTGATCACAACCCAAGGATATTTCCTGAGGCTGTTATCAGACCCCAGTAACATTAACCTGCTGATCTTCCCTTGAAACTAAGACTTTTGGTATGAGCAGCAGAGAGCCATTTATATTCTTTAATATGGCATTTACTGAAAGATATTAAAAATCCTTTTCAGAGATGGCTATAGCACTCCAGTCCAGTATTAATTGTGCAGTGCTGATTTTCCTAACTTTCAATGACAGCAGGGAGTTTAATAAAAGCCATATTCTCAGGGTGAGTTCCTGCTGCTCCTGACTACAGCCACAACCTCGGAAGCCCCACAGTGGATTTATTTAGTCTCCACTCTCTTGAGAACGCTCAGTAATATACCTGAGCTAATATTTGTTATGGCTGCAGTCATTTTCTCTCCTTTATTCTCAGGAGAGAGAGAGTGTGGCCGTGTAAAGGAGAACTTTGCTTCACTCTGTGAAACTGAGGGGAATGGGGGAAACCTGCAATCATTCATTTCTCTTGTGTGAAGTATGAGTGGAGGAATAACCAAGGAGCAAATTTATCAAGTTCCCATCTGTGTAGAATGTACATGTTTAATTTAGCTAAATACACACATACTTAAAAGGCAAAGCCGTTATCTGCAGGAGCCTGGATCTGGGATCAAAGCATGAAGATTAGAACAGTTTCATTTTTAAATAGAGACTAAAACCCCCAGGACTGCTGTGGTCCAGATGCCTGTGTCTTTATCTGTACCCTACCTTTGCTTCTGTTAGCTTATGATTCTAGAAAAGACAAGAGCATCCTTCTCACCTTTGAATCTGCGTTACTCACTCTACAGCATCACTTAGGTGTCCTGTATGCTGCATCTTTTCAGACAAAAATCTGTCACATCTTAAAAACTCAGGGAAAGTCTCACTTTTTAAATATATCTGCTTTAAATAATCTAAATAAACATTAATCTCATTGTATAATTTTCAACCATTTACTTTGCTCTTTACATCCAGTTTGTATGTTAAATATTATGTTTATGATTGTTCTGTCCCAGTTACTCAACTGAATATACATTTTGAGTCCAATTAAAGGATATATCTTTATTTGTAATGGAAATCTCCCCCCTCTCTCTCACACATACTTATACACACATTCACAGAGTAGGAGAAATACAAATATGAATTGACCTTCATTATTCAGAGATTCCACATTTGTGGATTCAGCTATTTTTCAAATTCATTTGCAATTCCACATCAGTAATTAAAACATTCACTCATTCATGGGCATACATGGATTTGAGTTGCCCAGTAGACATTTTCTGTATTCTATTTAAGTTTCCAGATTTTAAACAAATACCCTTTATACAGGTTTCCTAGCAACTAATATTTTTCTTTTAGATACTATATTTGGGTGAGGTACTGTTTAAAATAATCCTGGCCTCAGTATACTCAGTGCTGTCTAATAGCTGTTTAAGACCCTAAGATAGGACAGACAATCTTTGCTTAGGTGTGGGTTGTGTATAGTTATGGCTGTGAGTTCAGTGTCAATTAATGGGCAATGCTGATAGAATATAGCATCAAACACAGTCACACAAACCAAGGTTATTTGCTGATTGGCTGACGAACAAACCTACCTTGAGCAGAGGCTTAGATGAACCCTTTTTTTGCATTCCCTCTAGGGGCAACTGTTCAGCCATCACTAATTCAATGTTCATAATGAGCATACAGAACAGAACTACTGTCAATAGTGAGAACCAGTAGTGTACGCACAAACACACATCACATCACAGCACACAGATGCACAGCAAATCACACCACACACACAAACACACACACACACACACACACCTACCCAAGAAGGCTGAAGCTAGTGGTAGTGTCTTCTTGGGCCTTTATGTGGTGTGGTGTGTGTCCTACATAACTTTTGATACCTCAGTTCTCCTCCTAGTCGGTGCTTCCTTCACCCTCTGTAAATATCCCATTGATTTGAATAATAGACAAATAACTCGGTTTTCAATAGCCAGCATGCAGCAAGGTGGGATTTTTGTCTGCGAGGTCCCTGGGCAGCAAGGGGCCCAGATCCTGTACCAGAAGATCATTCCGAGGGGTCCCTGGCCAGCAAGGGGCCCTGATCCTGTACCAGAAGATCCATAGGAGAGCATTTGTAGGAAGAGATAGGAAGGCACCAATGCAAGAATTCTTCCAACAATCTGAAAACCAACATGATAGCACCAGAACCCAGCAAACCTACAACAGGAAGACTTGAACACCCTAATCCAGAAG
>LOJH01032651.1:406-16491 GCA_001685095.1 Ellobius talpinus
ACACACACACACACACACACACACACACACACACACACACACACACACGTGTACTTACATACATACACACTCATATAAACACAGGTGAACATGCAAACTTACATGCAAAAATATACATAATATATCCTATTTATGCTGTTCTTTAAATAAGCCTACCTATATGTTTTATATAGGTATATTTTATCTTATTTTTTAAATAACAGTACTGAGTTTGATGGTATGCAATGGTTAATATTATGAATCTGGTAGGCCTTAGAATCATTTCGAAGATAAACTCTGGATATGTCTGTAAGCAGTTTTTTAGATGGATTTAACTTAAGTGTGAAGACCATCCTAGAATATGGGCAGCACCATCCATGAGCTGGGGGCCTGGACTGAATAAAAAGGAGCAAGGGAGCTGAGCCCCAGCATCCATCTCTCTGCTTCCTGACTTCAGATGCCATGTGAGCAGCTGATCCATGTTCTGGAAACCATGCCTTCTCCATCACAATGAACTGTATCCTCAGTCTGGGTCAAAATATACCTTTCTTTCTTTCCTCAGGTGGTTTGGTTGGCTGTTTGAGACACTAATACAGGAAGGGATTAGACATTGTCACTGATAGGAAGAATGAGTAAAACATCCAGAAACTGGACTCCTGAAAGTTCCATGGGTCTGGGCACCATAGACAGTCACTGACATCCCCCTCCACTCAGTCTGTGAACAGTCCATACTAAGGGTAGGGGCTGGCTATAAAAGCGAAACCCTATCCCCTTTCAATGATACTGTGTATGGTTCTCCTCTGCACGTCAGCATTCTGATTCATCACTTTGTTCTTCCTGCTTTCCTATCTTCTTATTGTAACTCCCATGATAGTCATATCAAGATGTTACTTGAAAAGGAGTTTTGAAGCATGCCAATTTGTAACAATGAAACACTGGAAGATCCCATGCTCCTTTCATCTCCTCTAACAGGCATTTAGTTGTCTGCTGGGATCTGTTAGTGGACCCAGAAGCTTCCCAGAACCAGGTGCATCCAGGCCACATGTACAAATATATCTACGCAAACAGTTTATTTTCTTCCCCATTTAGTACAAGATATGAGACCGAAGGTTTTTTTCCCTCCAAGAACAATGTTCTTTAGAAAGGCATAAAAGAACGTATATGAACACCAAACCACTGATGTCAATGGGAATACTCAATGTATATAGCAGTATTTCATGAGCACAGTCTACCTGTTTTCTCAGTTTCCTATAACAAACTTGCCTGAGGTGGGTCAAGGTTGGGTCCTCTGCTCCCACCCTGTGCACATCTTCTCATGGTCATTTGCTTCAAGTAGGAGCCCAGACTTGACAAACCTTTCTCTAGATTCTTCTATGCTTTGAGGGTACTGTAAGGCCATATGTATTAGACTGGACCAAGAGACACACAATGTCCTCCTAACTTTCTCTCCTTATCTCCAGACTTTTTTGTTTCAAGATTGTTTTCCCAGTTTTCAAACACATAGGTGTTTCATTTGCTCATGGCAAGTCCCCCAGGACTTTTAACAGATACGGACATAGATGTATTTCTCAAATCTCTTCTTTCCTGATGGATGGCTTTCTATGTCAATGAGACGAGACAACTGTTGATGCATCCACACACCACACCCCAGAGCTGGCTAATTACTGAAGAATGAATAGCATGTTTCTGTTCAGGTCACATGATCTCCAAAATAGTAGGCCTTCAAGGGACTTTTGTGCTGTATATGTCCTAATTAATTTTACTATCAATTTGATACAGCCTAGTGCCATCTGAGAGGAAAGCCTAGATTCGGGAATTGCTGGTTGGCCTGTTGACATGTCTGTGGGAGATTGATTGGGTTAGTAATTTGTACAGGAGGGTCCTATCCACCGTGGATGGCATCATTACTAGGTAAGTAGTCCTACATTGTACATGACAGTTATGTAATCTTGAATCTGTGAGCAAGTCAAAGAATAAGCCAATCAGCAACCCCCTCTCTTGTTTCCGCTTCAGCTTGTGGTTGGAGTTCGTGTCCTAAGTTCTCTCAGTGACGCACTGTGACTTGGAAGTGATGAAGCAAGCTCTTTCTTCCTCTAAGCCCCCCTTGGAAAGAGTACTTTTCACCACACGAGAGCGGAACTATAATAATGCTGTTCTAGCACAGGTCAACAACAGCCTGAACCACTTTGAGCACTACAGAATCCTTTACGTCACTGAACCGCTGCATCTCGGACCTGAAGAGCTTGCCTTCTACTTTCACCTAACACATTGGCCTCCTCTTGGCACTCAGTACACAACCGTCCATACATCAAACTCTCTCACATTATCATGACCTCAATGCCTCCACAGGCATCTCATCTCTCAAAGAAGAATGTCTTCAATTGATCTTAAAATTGGTACAAATCACAGTCTGAATGTCAAGACAGCATAGCAAAGTCTAAAAATCTTTAAAATTGAACCAATAATGAGTTTGGAATCTGATCAGACTGTGGGCATTCAAAATGTATCTTGAGTAGACGTGTGTTATTGATGTTTAATGTTTGATTAATATATGTTCTTGGTTCCTGCATCCTCGAAGTGAATGTTGAAAAACAATGTATTCAGAAGCATATGGGGTTATACTGGAAACATGTAGCTTTCTAAAATGGTGAAAGTCAAGGACAGAGAATTCTGGATTCTGAAAACTTATCTCTAGATAAGACTAGTAAGTAGGAGACTTTGTAAGCTATAGCTATAATTATTGATTTAGACAGTAAGCTATTGCTATATAAAGATAGGATATATTGGGTTAGAGAGTTGGTTCAGTTGTTAAGAACATATACTAATTTACAGAGAACCCAAGTTTTGTTCCCAGCACTCACAGAAGGTCAATTAAAACCACTTGGAACTTCAGCTCCGGGGGATTCCAAACTCTCTTTCCGCCTCCATGGGTATCATCTTCACACATGTGTGCATTCATGCACACACAGCCAAAAATTAAAATAAGTATTTTAAAAATCACATATAACTTTGTCCTGAGAACACAGAAGGTAGATAGAAAACCGCTGCCAAAATTTTGAGATCATTTCAACCTATTTTAAGCACATGTATATTTGCATTTTACAATTTTTCACTTTCCTGATACTGTTTTCATCTTTACATCTTGTCTTAGTCTCAGGGGAGTCCTGTCACTCACTGCCAAAGTCCTTTATCAGTCCTCGCCTTTCCTTCAGCTTGCATCTGCCCAGATTCCTGTCTTCGTTTGTCTGATCTGCCAGGCACTGCCTCCTTTCTCTGATTGCCCATTTTGAATAGTGTTTGATGTACTGAGAACACATTCAAACTTAACACATTCCTCAGCCAATGGCGGAAAGCATCTGATATTCTTAAAATAAGGGATTTGTTTAGCAGAATTAGAACTTTAGGTGGTACCCGAAGAGGTAATGACACTCCACTGTGTGTAGCTGCAGCCTGTGTTTCAGAGTTCCTCTGAGGGCAGAGAGGATAGAAGAGTTTGGGGGCATAATGGGACCTGTAGGTCCGACAGATGGGATGGGGTGTTGGAGCACCCTACCTGCAGGAAGCTTGACTGCTGGCTGGCTAGAGAACCTGAGGCAGGTGTGGGAGGAGCCTGGGGTTTTGACCCTGGTATGAAGGACTTAGAGAGTGGGGTGCCCCACTGGGTGGGTGGTCACTCACCTCTTGGTCCTCTCTGTGTAGTCTCTGCCTGTGTTTCGAGTTAATGACACTCCAAAACAGATCAAGCTATACTACATTTTGTTGGTGAAGTATCCCTGGTTCAGTAACACAGATGAAGGCAGGAAAAGATGTTAGAACCCTTTTTGGTAGCAAGAAAACCTTCTCCTTGCTACCCACCCCCACAAGTTGTCCTTACCTAATTCATTCATCCTCAAAGATGTTGGTTTTCATTGTAGATGTGATTAAGAGTACACACTATGGAAGGGGGTTGTTTGGGTTTATCCAGATGCACCCAATCTAATCAAGGGATATTTAAAAGTGTGGAACCTTCACCAGCTAATGTCATCGAGGAAAATCTGGAAAGAGACTCCACTTGCTGGCTTTTGCAGATGGGGGAGTGGAATGTGCTAAGATTTGCGATGTCCTCTAGAAGGGAGGAAAGGCAAGGAAACAAATTATTCTATCAAACACTTAGAAAGGATTATAGCTCAGCCAACACATTGGCTATAGCTGAATGAGACTTGTGTCAAATTTCTGACCTCCTGTAAAATAATGAATTTGTGGTGTTTTAAGCCAACAACTTTGTAGTGATTTGTTATGAACAATGGAAAATCAGTTCACTGTATTTCAAAACCCTCTTTCCACCTTGGAAATGTAGTCATTATGCAATATATCTCAAATGACTTTCAGCAAAGTTAAATGCTGCCATATTTATAAAGCTAGTGGTGCCAACAGGCTCATGTTACTCTTTGCTTTGGAATCTTCCAGACTTAGAATGATTGACACCTCTTCTATGAAATTTTAGAACCATTAGTCAATCAAGCAATTAAACATATTTGCATTCACAAATGACATTTTTAAAATGATAACTTGATGTCATAACTCTTCTTGAAGTCCTTTAGTGGCTTTTCTTTCCCTTCAGTATATTTCCGGGTTCTCAGTATGCTTTACAAGGCTATCCAAGGAGTTAACATTGCCTACTCTTCCATCCTTCTCTATTGCCACTTCCAGTGTCCCAGCCATAGCTTCACTTGCCATTTTTGGAAAGGACTGTATTCTTTCTGACCGCCATATTATTGTAATACATGGTAGCCCACTTTTTCCCCTTTCTTGTGGCTTCCTTCTGTTAGTTCATGCTGGGCATTGTTTTCTAGATGGAGACCTTGTCTTGTTCTTAGCCACTCCCTACTCTCCACAACCCTTGGTTTTCCCACACTGCCTTTGGCCACCTTGGCACTTATCACACTGCATTTCACTGTGTATGTGTGCTTATGAGCTATGTGTTAGGTCAGAAGAACACCTCTCACACTAAACTCAGTCACGACCTCATCATCATACAACAGAGAGATGCCCAATGAATGAAAGAAAATGCTGTTTACTCATGGTCTTTCAATGCTCTGCAACTTTCTGGAATTACAGGCTGGATCAGGTCTAAAGAGTGTATAGTACTTTCTTTTAACACCTTAAGAACTTCTTTTCCTCGTCTTCCCCTCCTTCCGCCTCTTTTTCTTTTTCCTCTTCTCTTTCCTCTACTTTAATGAATGCAGGGGATTTTTTTTGAAAAGCAAAATTTGGAGCAGGAGTTTAAACTGAGACCCAGATGTTCTCTAGAAATCTCATGAATAGGGCTGTGTGAAGCACCTGCAATATACACATTCCTTGTCGATATGTGTGTTTCTGGGAGGGAGTCACCGCATTTATAATATCCTCAAAAGCCACCTTGGGATTTTATGCTAACAAGGAACAGCTCAGCAGCTGAGAAATTCATTCCAATAAACCTTCCCTTAACTTTTGGTAGCTCCAGCCCAATTTCAAGCTTTCCCCTTCGGGGAGTTTTTGTCTCTAAATTCACACTCAAAGAAAGAAATTATTTCTGCAATTGCTTAATAGACAGTTTGAGAATGGAACCTCCATGAGAGGGAGTCCAGGATGATATTTATTCCCTATTAACAGAGGATTTTCCTATGGTACATTTTTTTGGTAGAAATATGGGATAGTAGGTACAGGAGATGGAATTTTATATGTGTGTGTGCATGCTAATGTGTGTGCATGTGCGTGCATGCATGCATGTTTGCATGTACCCAAGTCCATGAAGGTGCCTGCAGAAGTCAACAGATAGCACCAGCTTCCCTGAAGCAGCAGTTTCAGGCAGTTGTGAGGGACCCTACTCGGGTACAGGAATGAAGCTCAGAGCCTGAGCAAAACCAGCAAGCACCTTTACCACTGAGCCATCTCTCTATACCCTAACTAGGGTTCTATGTTTTGTAGGAAAGATAGAAACTTTGAAGATTCTCTTTGTTTCATCACCTGCTTTGAAGAAAAACTTAGGTATATTACAACAATTGGACTAAATTACAGCCTGTGTATATGTACACTTACCCTAACTGCGTTATTCTATACTTAAAGGGATTTTGGGAAGGCAGCCATAAGTCAGTCACATGAAAAATACCTTCCACTGTCAACTATTCATCAAGTGTAGTGAAGAGGAGAGAGACCAACATGGGAGAGTGGGTTTAAATCCTTTGGCTAAACTGAGAGCAGTCTTCCAGAGCCAGACACATGGTGTGCTCTCCAAATAGACAGTACAGTTGCATGCAGAAGCCTTTCTGTAAATAAGAACAAGTTGTAAACTTGGACCTTTCATTTGAAAAGGCAGAAGGGGCGTCACATATCTCTCTTTCAAAGCTGGAACTATGTCTCCATGAGCTAAGTTGGGAGACTTAAAGAGTCTCTCTTGGTATTAGGAGAAAGGAGGGGTTCTGATTGTTGTAGAAGCAGAGACAGGCAAATCTCTGGTGGCTCAGTGGCCAGTCAGCTTTGCTGAATCAGCAATTTCCAGGTAAAAGAGAGATCTTGTGGGGAACCAAGCAGACAGGGTGGCCAAGGTTGACATTTGACCTCTCCACTCACACATGCATATCCATGCTTGCACACCTGCATACACACACACCCCCCACACACACTAAGCAGGATGAGAGATCCAGGTCAGCTTTTACAACTCACTGCATTGTGTCAGTTAAATGGCCACCTACTTCATACATCTACACTGAAGCATGTATTCTGCTAATCAATGAGATGCCTGGGTAGATTGGCTATGGAGCCACTGATTTCAGTAGGAAAAAAGTGAAACTGACTCTTAACCTTTATTTATTCTATGAAACATCAATGACAATGATTGTGTCTATATTCATGCTCCAAGTTATGAACAAGATATTGTGAGAGAGATGGAGATGACGGAGTGCCCATCCCCAAGGAGTCCACCATGCTCAGTGTTCCCTAGGATCCCTTATAGAACAACACAGTCATATACTGAAAGCAAGAGTGTTTTCCTCTGTCTCGCAGGACCTTTCCTCTTGCAGGAATAATATCCATTTAAAAGTTTTGTTTCTAGAATCTGATTATGACTGGGTGCAAGAAGAGGTTGGTACTCTCTTGTTCAAATTCTGCTTTAATAACCACCCTTAATCTTCATGATTAAGGAAAAAAATCTTAAGTTCTTTCCTTTTAATTGTGGAATATCCCAATTTGTTTATAAAATGAAAATCAATTTCCTTCATGCTTTTTCTTAAACCATACATATTCCGAGTCACTCCCTTATTTCTAGAGCCTAACTTCTCTCTCTATCTCCTGGTATCCTTTATTGCTCGGCTTATGGGCTCACACCAAATGTCTCATGTTTTCTCATGGCCAAGGCTTTTCTTTTGAATTATGCTGATGCCTACTTGCACTTGGTGTTCCTTTCATTTAAAAATCCTGAACAATTTCCCTTTGGCTATGCAGGTGTGACCAGTGACTGCCCTCTGTCTATTACAGTGGTTCATGGAGCATATTCATAATTAAAAACACATGTAAAGCCACCCCCTTCCAAGTTCTCTCTCTTTCTTCATTCTGTGCTATCTTCGTACTCAGGTAGACCCCTCAAGGCTAAATATATGACATAGCATTTTAGGATGAATATTTATCTTACTTCAGAAGGTCTCTGGACTTGGTGAATTGGACATATTCTATTTAAGTATGGACTAGAGGATTTTAAGAGGTTATAAATAGCACTTTTCAAGCTTGAGTTTAAGGATGATTTCCTAGACAGAAAAGTCTTACTTAAAATTCTGTGTAAATTGTAACTTCATTAATGAATCACCCAAATAAGGAGGGAATTGCCACTCCTTATTTAGAAAGCTGCATCATCCCATCTTTCAATGTTTTCGGTTTTATTTGTTTTGTTCAATGGTATGTGTTTGGAGAACACATGTTGATTAGTTTAACAGTTTGGATCAATATATAATAGACAGTTTATAATAGACAGCAAGGTTTATAGCAGACAAAGATGTATGAATGACCACTTTTCTGTAGTAGAAACTCAACGTTCATAAATCCAGGTAAGGAGCAGATGGTCTTTTGTCCCAGGACATTATCTTACACCCAGGTTGTTATAACATTCATTATACAGTATTATAATTGTTACTACTATTTCTTGTCTAACCATAAGCTTTTTGATTATTGAATATTTTCAAATTTGCCTTGTTACTCATTAAGACTCTTTAAATATTTATTTTGTTTTTATTGATGTGTATGTGTATTGGTGTGTGTGTGTGTGTGTTTGCACATATGTGTTCAGGTATTCATAAAGGCCCATGCAATTTTCATCAACAACTCTATGGCTTACTTCAGTTGGTTCATTAGCTGAATTTTCCATCCTAGAAGGCCTTCCCCCGCATAGCCACAGAAGGCATATACATGTAGCTGTCCTACTTGAGACCACAGAGTCAATCTTTAAATTTTGCTGAATGAATATTTTCAGAGTTAAATCTTGATCTTCTTGTTCACTTCACTCCATTCAGACCATCTGATCTTGCCTTCAAAATTCTGCTTGAATTATTTTCAGCTCCTCAGTTCATCACAACCATGATTTATTTTTGTTTCTCTCATTTAGATTATTTTGACTCTTCATTTCAAAATGGATTATTGCCACAAAGAATTTTGACATTGTGCTCTTATCTTAAGACTTTAAAAAGATAATTTTTTAGTTATATGTATGTGTGTGTCTATGTATATGTCAGTGCAGGTGCTCACAGAGGAAAAGAGGGTGTTGGTCTCCTCAAGCTGGAAGTATATAGATGGTTGGGGATATCCTACATGCATGCTGTGTTACAAGCTTGTGTCCTCTGCAAGAGCAATATGAGCTCTTAAGCTCTGCATTCTCTCTCCAGTAACTTCTATATCATGATTTCATGCGTGTAAGAGACCATCACTAAAAATTGTTTATTTGATTTTCTAGAAAGAGCTTCATGTCATTAAAACCTTGCATAATGTCTTCTTTTGAGACCAATATTCAATATCTGGAGATGACTCTTTCATGTGTTGCCTTTCTGTTCTACAGTGGCAGAGGCAGTGTGTGCTGAAGTTATGAATCAAGCTAATGGATTTTCTTCTTTCTGGGAGTGAGGGAATGATTCATTTTCTCTGCCTTCCATTTCTTCATAAGAAACACAGATAACAGGACTTTATACTTCAGGCTCCTGTGGTAATAAATCACATTTCATTTAATTGCTATCATTATTTTGACTGCTGTATTTTGTCAATAATGAAAGTTGGCCACTGTCCAGAGTCCTGAACCAAGCCCATCGTGGCAGGAACAAGGAGTTATGTCTAGATTTAGACTAACTAGGGACTCTTAGCTCTGAACAGAAAGATACGATATGAAACAAAACTGGGGCTGTAGAGATAGCTCAGCTCAAAGAATGTTTGCTGCTCTTGTAGAAGACCTTAGTTTTTTTTTCCCCAAAACCCACCTTGTGTGGTCCATAACCACCTGTAATTTTAGTACCAGGGGACCAATGTTCTCACATAAACCTAATTTAAAATAAAATTAAATTGATCATAGATGACAAAGTATGAATGGTGAAAAATGATTCTAGATGTTTATTTGCCTTACAATTCAAATAATTTCTATATTTAATAATTCACTTGTCCAAGTAGATAGCAAATGTTTATTTGTTATTAAGGATAAGCAAGACAAGAATCCCTGTTTGTCTTTTTCCAGCAATGGCTTGAGTAGTATAAACAATGGTTCTGAAAGACACATGTAAGATTTACATGGGAGCTTGTTGAATACAAACCACAGGGTACCATTCCTAGACCTTGGTGGGTGCAGGATGCACTCTAAGCCTCCATTTTCTTATTCCTTAGATGGGTTTTGGTCCATATGTTTGAAACTTCTGCACAGTATCATAATTAAGTATGAGGAAGTAACAGGAATATTCTGCTTGATTTGGTTAAAGGTATGGATTAGTAGAGAAGATCCCTTTCACCCAACAGCTCTATATCACTTATCAATGGGTAGAAAATATTTAAACATGTGGAGGAATCTTACCCCTCAAGTAAAGGTGCACAGACCAAAGTTGTGAGACTGGCCTGATATCTGAAGTTTCATTGTCAGCAGAGGGACAGTGTGGGAAACACCAGATTCATTTTCTTTTACTTTTCTAGTAGATGTTAAACCTTGAGAAAACCATGGGTGAGTTCAGCCTTGCCTCTCTCTAGCTGTTGAAAGGGCTAAGGCAATGGTTCTCAATCTGTGGGCCATGACCCCTTTGGGGGTTGAAAGAGGCTTTCACTGGGGTTGCACATCAGTTATTCTGCATATCAGATATTTACATTATGACTCATGACAGTAACAAAATTACACTTATGAAGTAGCAAATGAAAACAAATTTTATGATTGGAGTCACCACATCTTGATGAAGTGTATTAAAGGGTCACAACATCACAGAGGCAACACCACTGGTCTAAGGAAATGTAGGAAAATTATTTTGCTCTAACTTTTGATTCTTTATACCCCCAGGCTCAACTGTTACAGTCTGGGGAGTCTGGAACCAACATGATCTTCTTTGGTGTTTCTACACCAATTTCCCAAGACATAACATTTTTATGAGCTTGTCTCTGGAAGGACTGACTTTTTAGTTATTTCAGATGGTTCTAGGATTGTCTAATTATAGATCACTCCAATACTTTCCCAGTTCAGAAGGCCTATGTCTGTAGACTCTTCTTCTGGATGATGGACATTTGACTTTGGACACTGAGGTAAATGAGGAATTTTCTTCCTCCTTTCCCCAAAGGGACAGATTAAGTCCTCACATTATAGAATTTCTAGATTTTTTTTATAATGAACTTAATTTTTAAAATTTGAACTTTGTGTGTTTCTGTTCATGCATGTGGTAATCAAAGGACAACTCCTCCCCGAAGACTAGGTTTCCTAATATTAGAAGGTGCTATGCAAGCTGTCTCTAGAGGGAGACATCCGACACTCCTACCCAGCCATGACAACTATGAACCACAGCAATGACCAGTATGACAAGCTAGCCCCAAGAGTGTGATAGTGGTATTCACATGTGGGTGCTAACCAACAACTGTCTAATTGGGCTCAACGCCTTTTCAACATGAACGAAATCATTCCTGTGACTGGAAAACCTAGCAGACTACCCAGGGCTAGTGAGGTCATTGATCTTGGAGGAGAATCTACTACTGCCAGTTTAGCTAAGTTGGCATAATTAGTAATTGGATTCTAAATACTTATCCTTATAAGTACTAAGTGTAACTCTCCCTTCATCAAAGAAGCTTCTCTTTGCAATAAACAGTGAACATTACCACAACTGGTCAAAATACAGAGAACAACCAAGTGTGGCATTCCCAGCCCCAACGGCTATATCTATAACACAACTTTTAGAGTTAAGGTTTTGGAAACATCACAGAAGAGGATATGGAAATATTGTAAGAGCCAGGGGACCAGTAAATCTGGTGTGAAATCTTGTCTTCTAGGAAAGGCAGGGAAGCTACACCCATAATACCGCAACAGTAGGGTACCTAAACAAGACCTGAATAAGGACAACACCAAGAAATGTAGTAACTTGGAAGGAGGAATTCTCATGGGGTCTTAACCTCCACATAAAGAACTTCGGGCAACTAAGGAATGTAGAGAGTGGGAGAATTAGTCTTCTCTATGGATGACCCACATAGATGGTTATTTAATATGAAGCAGTAAGCCCTGCAATCAAATACATACAAAACACTAAATGGATTCAACAGGTTGCATATATACATGAATAAATTACTATAAAAATATATACATAAATTAATAAAAGAAGAATATATGAGTTTTAAAGGAATAGGTCATTGAAGGGATTGGAGGAAAGAATGGAGAAAGATGTAATTATATTTTAATTTGAAAAAAGAAAAAATAAAATGAAAACTTTAATAATGTGCTTTTCTTGATATATAGCAAGAACAATTAGTGATTCAGTTGTAAAAATAAAAAAAAATGATGGATTTTTTAGCCTATAAAACAAGGGAAGCTATGCTGTCAGCACACTTACCTGCCATGGATGGCAACTTTTAAAACTCAATATAGATTACAGAGACTAGTTTTTAATTAATTTTTTGAGACCTATGTGCCCAGGCTCACTTTGCACTTGGGGTAATCGTCCAGCCTCAACTTCTGAGTCCTAAGATCACATGTGTGTGCCCTTGTGCTGGCTTTCACTTTAGTTTTGAGACAAAGCTCACTACAGAAAACATTTACAATATAATGTAACAAATTAAGTCTTATTCAAATCAGAGTGATTTATTTTTTAAGTACAGAAACCCATATCTCATCAATCACATTTTCTCCTAAAGAATCTGCATATTTGCTTATTTATATCTTTCATCTCAGTAGTTGCATAAATCTTTATAAATGAATATTTAAATTTATTTGTTTTTTATTGGATGATTTTCTGCCTGTGTGAGCCTTTCTTACCTTTCTGTACCAAGAAGTAAGGTAAAAGTATTTAGATTGTAATGAGTCCTTAGTAGCAAATGAGTCTGATATGTCCATTCACCTTTCAGACACTACAATTTTCATGTAATCCCAAGTCCCAATGCCTCAATAGCCGCTAATTAAACAACATTTTTACTGGGAAGCAATTTCTTAATAACCTGTATTTCCAAAGAAAACTAAGTGGTATTTTTTAAATACTTATTTTAGGTTTGTATGTGTGTACGTGCACACTCTTACATGCATGTGTGCATGTGTGGGTGTGAGTGTATGAGTGTGCTTGTGTGGGCATCTTTGTGAGTGTGTGTGTGTATATATGTGTGTGTATGTGTGTGTGTGCATAAATATAGTCTGCCAAGGCCAGAAAGGGGAGTTAGATCCCCAGAGCTGAAATTACAGGTTGTTGTGAAGCAGTCCCCTGTATGAGTAGTACATGCTCCTAACACTGAGTTATCCCTATAAAGCCCAGATGGTGATTTTAAAACTAGAATTCATACTATTATGAAGGTTTCTTTTACATAGAGTTGAATATACTGCAGTACAGTATCCTTTTCTAAGCTATCTGAGATCTAAGAGCAGCCCCCACAGCATTTTTAATTTTAATGATCCTCTGAAATTGACCATGTCTCTTTTGCTCTAGGATCAGCCAGGGTCTTTTCTCTCTGCTTTCCTGTTTCCTGATAAGGACAGACTAGCCACGATCAATTTTCCATACAGAAAAGTGTGACTGTCCTTTGTATTCTTCAGAGACTCACAGACAGGTTTTATGGTGGGAAAAGTAGACGGTTGTAGGTCCACACCAATTAGAAATTCCTGACATGAATGGGTGGAAAGTGAGCAGAAAAGAATTGAATTGTGGGATTGGTTCAGAAAGTGTGTTTGGCATTTGCTGGTGGCTCTGTGTTGGGGCGGGGCAATAAACAGGGAAGTCTTTGACCGAGTGATGATTGGTCTGGCATGGCTTCTGCAGTGGTTATGGTTGTCTTTCCACAATGGTTTCTGTTGTCTGGCTTCCTTAGCTGATTACTACAATTTTTCGTGGTCAGAGTTCTCCTTCTGTATGTGGAGTGACCACTGTATACTTATATGTTCAGTCTCTTCGTTCCCTTTTTGCTCTAGCTGTTTTTCTCAGGAGAGGCTGAGTAACTCATGGAATGCTAGAGATCAGATCTCGTCTCCTGGGCACTGCTGATTGTCCTCGTGTCAATAGTAGCATGAGCCTTGTTTGCAGCTGCATCACTATGGCAATCATCTTGAGAGCAGATGTGTATAATACACCATGGCCGCCAACAGAAACGATGGCCCCCTGTGGCAAAAGTTAGAGCAGCTGACACTGTCCTGTGGTGCTTTGGCACTCAGAGCCTCAACCTCCTGAGTCAGGCCTAAGAACAACCCTGAGAGGCTTTAAGATATTGCCATTACATAGACCCAAGGATTACATGAGTTATTAGCTTTGGAACATACACCATGGTAACTGCTCAATAAGAAATACAAATTGCTTGTAGTTAATTTGACAATGAGTATAAGTCTTTGTGATATCTAGAGTAAGGAAGTAATACCAAGCCCATCTGAACAGAATCATGATAAATTTATTATAATCATTTCTATTTGCATAATTCCTACGAGTGGAAACAGTGTCCTGAGTTTTGCTTAGAAAATAAGATGGCAGTTTTTCAAGACATTTTGCCTGTGTAATCAAGAATTGGCTTCATTTTGCAGTCTTATCTTAGACTTTTCAATCTCTCTCTCTCTCTCTCTCTCTCTCTCTCTCTCTCTGTGTTCCCATATATATGTGGTCAGAAGATAGATTTTGGTGTTATTTCAAAGGTACTGTACACTATTTATTTAAGCAAGGTCTGAAATTCTGAAATTCAAGTATGTGAGGCCCAGTGATGAAAGAGCTCCAGGGATCTGTTTCTGTCTCTGTCTCCACCTCCCTAGTGTTAGGATTGTGAGCCTATGCTGGCATACCTGAATTTTCATCTTGGTTCTGGGAATCAAACCCAAGTCTTCAGTCCTGGAATACAAGTATTTTTTATCAACTAAGCTATTTCCCCAGCTCTCCAGTCTTGGTGATTTAGAGAACTGAGATCCCTATGTACGGTGAAGTGTTAGAATACTTTTACTAACACAGAGAAGGTGTTAGTCTGAGAAAGAAAAGATGAAATATTCAGACAGCATAGAAACTATTACCCTGAAGGGACACTTGGAATAAGGGAAGCTAGATTCCACATTTGGATCTACTGATCTATTATAGGTACCAACTATTTTGTCTATAATTTACGGAGGTTGTTGAATTCTAATGAAGAGTTACCTAAAGTCCAGTAAATAGACCATAATAATTGGTTGTTTATGGTTTTCTGTAAGAGAGACAGTAGCTAAGCCATAGTGGCATTGTCTAAGGTCTGTTTCCTTGTACAGGTGTGGAAAGAAATGGCATGAGCTACAAGTACCAGTGTTCCCTCTTGAAGTTTGATATCTGTGACATAACAGTTCTCAGTAGGGGTACTTATCATTTGTGATGAGCTTTGGAATGAGTGTGTTCTAATCTAATTATTCCAATATAAAGTAAAACAGAACAGGAAAGCACCATAATAATTAGATAGTAACTAGAATTATATAAAAAGTGAGAAAAATACTAGGAGAAAGAGAGAAGATTCCAGACAGGAGCTGGACAATAAATAATCTGTGATATATTGGGGGAAGCTGTCCACTGTCAGAAGTCCTCAGCTTGTTAAAAGGCCTGGGTCCAACTCTGACTTTTGATAATGGGCTGTTTCTAGAGGCTCTCTGAGAATCCACATTTAGAAGTTCCCTTAGAATAGTCATTCAGTTTTGTCACTTTCAGAGTCACTTCTTGGCTTGTGAAATAGAAACTAAAGAAAGGGGTCCTTGGAGTTTCTTTTTGGAGCTGTCATTGAAGATACTTGACAAGGTACTTTCTGATGAGATACAAATGTAAATTTTCTTTGATATCTCTTCCAAAAGACAAAATCTTTTGATCATGAAGAGGCTGTATAGGAAGATGCTGTGAGAAGCCTCTTATAAAACATTGACAATACCTGTATGCAACAAGTCATAGCCTTTTACAAAAGGTGAAGCCCCCATATTCTCTGTTTAGCAGAGTGAGCATTACCTCTTTCACAGGGCTTCTGTGCTTGACATATGTTACATACAGCATGGTACCCAGGCACTGCAAAATACTCCTTGAGCAGACTTTACTGTCTGGAGGTCTGGAAGGATAAACGATCTGAAGATTTCCTCTGAACAACTATGAGAAATTATGAAACATAATACTCAATGGTATGAAGATCTTTAAATCTGTGAGGTAAGGCAAGATTGTTGAGTACTGGAATTTTTGGAGAAAGATCAGACTCAACATCCTAGACTTCTAACACAAATAGGAAGAAGTAAAACCCAGAAGTCAACAAGAGTCTACATTTTCCTTGAAATATCTTTTAGGGGAATATGTATTATTTAAAGGCATTCCAGAAAAGTCTAAGTCATTAGGTTTCTCTTTTTTTTAATCTGTTAAATAAAATTATCATCAATAATAGGACATTGGGCCCTATTGTCTGCAAGGTCCTTGGCTCAGGAACAGTCCCTGCTCCTGCACTAA
>LOJH01032652.1:0-16490 GCA_001685095.1 Ellobius talpinus
AAGCCAAATAACAAGGTGAACCCAAAGAAAAACATATATAGATCATCCTGGAAATTGGATGCAAACAAGATTGCCAGGCAAAAGTTGGGAGCATGGGGGTAGGTGCAGGGGTGAGGATGAGGTTGTGGGAAGGGGAGAGGTGGAGAGAGAAGGGAGAAAGGAAAGACTGGAGAAAGCTTGGTGGAGTGGGATGGTGGAGATGGAGGAAGGGAGGTTATAGGAGCAAGGAAGAAGATTTCTACAGTAAGGGAGCCATTTTAGGGTTGGCAAGAGACTTGGCTCTAGAGGGGATCCCAGGTGTCCATGGGGATGTCCCCAACTAGGGCCTTGGGCAGCAGAGCAGAGGGTGCCTGAACTGGCCTTGCCCCACCATCACACTGATTATTATCTCGAATATCACCATAGAATCTTTGTCAGGCAATGGATTGAGATAGAGACAGAGACCCTCAACAACCTGTTTTTATCTGTAAACACGAAGCAATATTATTGTTAATCACTTTGTAGCTATTAGGAACAAGTAAAAGGGAATTAAGCCCACAGTGCCACTTACCCTGCAGGAATACCAAGAAGTAATAGATTCATATAAACATTAGTGGGGTATTGTTGGTAAACTAGGCAGAACTTATATATTAAAAATACCAAATTTATTCTCTAAACAAATATTTTTACAAACAGTAGATTGCTATTATCATATTGTGTAAATATCTCCTTGAATTCTTTTTAGATATTCTCTTTAGCTGGGATTGAAGGGCTGACTCAATGGTTAAGAGCTCTCGCTGCTCTTGTGGAGGACCCAAGTTCAATACCCAGAAACCACATTGGGCAGCTCACAACTTGAGTCATTCCAGCTCTAGGGGTTCCAATGCCCTCTGAAGATACAGGTGTAGTATATACACACAGTCATACACACATGCACACACACACAAATAGAAATACATTTTTTGAAAATTTTTTTGAGAAGGGTTTACCTGTATAACAGCCCTATCTGTCCTGGTACTCATGCTAAAGGCCATGGTGTCCCCGATTGCACAGAATCCTGCCTGCCTCTGCCTCCCAAGTGGTAGGATTATTTTTTTTAGCCTGGCTGAAATGAAATAATTTTAGTTAATTAATTTTTAAAAAATGATCTTTTTAAATTTTACATACCTATCCCAGTTCCTCCTCCTTCCCCTCCTTGCATCCCTGTCATCTTCTCCCTCATTTCACCTCCCATCCATTCATCAAAGAGGGTAAGGCTTCCCATCCGGAATCAACCAAGTCTGACTTATTACTTTAAGGCAGGATCAAGGCCCTCCCCCATATATTTAGACTGAGCAAGGTATCTCTCCAAAAACAATGGACTCCAAAAAGCCACTTCAAACACTAGGGATAAGTCCTGAACTCACTGTCATTGGTCACACAGACAGCCCAAGCCTCAGATCTCTCACCCACATTCAAAGGGCCTAGTTTGGTCCTATGCAGGTTCCCCTGCTATCAATCTTTAATCAGCGAGTTTCCACTAGTTTAGGTCAGCTTTTTCTGTGCCTATACCCATCATGGTCTTGACCTCTTTGCTCATATTTTCTCCTCCCTCTCTTCTACTAGTCCCCGGAAGCTCAACTCAGTGCTTAGCTGTGGATCTCTTCCTCTGTTTCCATCAGTTGCTTGGTGAAGGTTCTATGATAACAATTAAGGTAGTCATCCATCTGACTATAGGGGAAGGCACCCTTTCCACTATTGCTTAGCTGGGGTCATCCTTGTGGATTCCTGGAAATTACTCTGGTACCAGAAAAATTGGGAGCATGTGGGGAGGGGGAGAAAAGATTGTAGAAAAGAAGAAGAGGGGTAAAGGAGGAGAACATGAGGGAACAGATGGGGAAAGGACAGAGATAGAAAGCAAAGAAAGAGGTATTTTGATTATAGGAGCCATTATACGGCTAGCGTAAAACCTGGAACCAAGGAAATAAAACATTTCATAACAAAGAAATTCTCTTCATCTTCTATGATATCTTATAAAAAAGCTTTTTTCCCCCACCACCTTCTGAAACAGGGTCTCATTACATAGGCATGTCTGTTTGGAATTTGTGTATAAAGTAAGTTGAACTTGAATTGATAGAGATCCTTTTGCATCTTGTCTTCTAGGTGTTGGGATGAAAATTGTTTTCCATTATATATAACTTCTTCATACTTTTACTTACTTTTACATTTTTTGTAGTGGGAGGGACAGAAACAGTTGCTTTGAGCCTCATATAGTTAGCTCCCATTGGCAAATTCTAAATTAAGTAGTTACAAATAGAATAACCTTATTACCAATATTTACTTATCAGAAATAAGATTGGAAGAAAAAAATGACTTCTGTATATCTTTTCTATTTTCCCTAATTTTCATATTATTATGATCATTATTAGTAAACTGTGTTTGAGTGCATGTGCACGTGTGTATACTTGATATGTGTGTGAGAAAGAGCATGGGATGCTATAGATGAGTGTGTGGAGATCAGAGGACCACATTGTGAAGTTGCTCGTTTCCTTTCAACTTACATGAGTTTAGGATCTTGAACTCAGGTGCCAGACATGCAATGCAATGTCATTACATAGTGAGCATTTTCTTGTCCTTAACTTTTTCTAACTACTCTGAATATGTATTTTTAAAAAGTAGTTCTAGTACCATCTTGAGAATCAGATATGCATACTTATAGATTGCACATTAAATGAATATATTCTGCTATATATGCTCTGTTATCACTGTTAGCATCAGTGTATCTGATTTCTTCTTTATGTCTAACAATGAAATTATACACTGACTATCTAGACTATCTGCATATTGATAAAGAATACAAGTTCAAGGTTGATAAGTGTCATCATATCTATCACACCATTAAAGCTGCCTGACAATTGGAATCAGCTCAGCATTGTCTTTCTGATGAGCATGACAGTCTCAGGGTATAAAATATACTCTGGCCAATTTCTCTGAGTATTCTTACGGGTTTTATAAGAGTGGGAGTGTGCCGAGCTTGTGAAACAGGTAACCAAAGCTAAAAATGAATGATTTCTAACTTCAATTGGCTATTATGTGAAATGCACAAAAGTAACTTCATTCTCCTCTGTGAGCTGAACAACAATCGATAGAAGCAGAAGGTGGGAAAAGCTAAAACTGATTTTTTTTGCTTATGAAAGAAGCACTATCAAGTTTGGTGTGAGCTTTTGCCATAATGGATTTGGAGAAACAATTCATTTGCCCCTCTGGCTTCACTGAAAATCTCCTCTGGGCACTTAGGCATTGTATCACCTTAATTCTTTGAAAAAGCTTAGACCTGCGAAATGAGGTCTAAGTTGAATAAATCCCAAGGGAGATGGATGCTATTTTGACTTTATCTTTGTCACATGCCATTGTGTAAAATGTGCATAGCTGAGCAAGTGTGTACACAATCGTGGGGAGACACACACACATTTTTATATGGACATTTTATTTTGTCTTAGGCTTCCTTACAACAGTTACCCAGCTAAGTTAAATTCACCTCTCTGTCAGTCAAACACAACTTTAGATATTCTAATATCAGTTTTTCCTAGTAGTGTGCTTTGTCCATGTTTTCACGCTCACAAATAAAATTACCCAGATATTCTGTCTTATTTTTCTATATTTA
The DNA here is from genome assembly GCA_001685095.1 of Ellobius talpinus. Classification (NCBI taxonomy): domain Eukaryota; kingdom Metazoa; phylum Chordata; class Mammalia; order Rodentia; family Cricetidae; genus Ellobius; species Ellobius talpinus. The sequence goes on from LOJH01032652.1 coordinate 3,623, forward strand.
TTTATTTACTTGTTTATGCTTAAAAAGTAGTGCTGTCCTATTATTATACAGAAAGCTATTTGTGGACAAGTATTACATGGTTAATTCTTAGAATTATATATGGTGTTGCCCTGGAGAGAAAATTCAAGAATAACTATATGATGATGAGTTAGTACATGCCTAGGTCACATAATAAAAATGTATGTAAATAAATGCATTTTGATTGACCTCTTGTCATAATAGGCCAATTATGTTTCAGTAAGGCTGGGAAAATGTGGTATTGGTTACTTTTCTGTTGTAGTGACAGACTACCCTTACTGAAAGTAACTAAGAAGGAAAAAAGTTTTACCATGACTTCCAGTTCCAGAGGGGAAACTATTCATCATTATGGAAAAGACACAACAGAATTATGATGCCAACCTGGCGGTCAGGAAGCTGAGTAAGTCCTCATATTTTTTTCTGCACAAACTAAGCAGCAGAATGAGGGTGAGCAGAAAGTATTATCATGCTAAAATCCCCCAAAGCCCATGACCAAGGATCTACCTCCAAAAGATTCTAAACTCTTCTCACATAACACTACCAGCTGGGGACCAAGTGGACAATGGGAGGCATTTCATTCTCAAACCACAAAATATATAGATAAATATGTGGAAAAAAATGAAAGCATAGTTTAAGAAAATTATTATAAAGTTGGTATCTTAGCTGGCTTTCTAGGGATGTGATAAATACTATGACCGAAAAGGACTTAGAAACTTGGCAGGGTGACACATGCCTTTAACACTAGCATTCAAGAAGCAGAGGGGAGGTGGCTCTCTGTAAGTTTAAGGCTATCCTAGTCCTCAAAGTGAATTCCAAGCTCTGTCTCAAAACAAGAAAGTTAGATTCTATCTTAAAAAGATACAAAAAATGAAAGAAAAAGAAAGAAAGGAAGAGAGAGAGAAAGAAAAGCGACACAAATTACTTGATGAAGAAAGAGCTTATTTTACCTTAAATTAGTTACAGTCCATTTCTGAGATAAGTCAGGGTAGAAATGTGTTAGGAATATTTCCTAATGCAAGCTTTCTGCCGAAGCAAAAATCTCAATCAAGCCAAATCACTACAAGCCAAATTAAAGGATAACTAGGTTTTAATGGGATTCCTGTGCTCTCGGGTGGCCCCTGGAACCTGGAAGCCACCAAGGAGACCAAGGGAATGGGGAGGTGTTAGACTGGGGGAGTGGTCAAGATTTAAAGGGCTACCTCCGGGGAAGGGGGTCAAGGTTTGGCGGGCACAGGGGCGGGACCTCCAAAGATGGAGGCCAGAGACGGGCTTACAAAAGGTATGAACTGATTGTTAGGGGTTGAAGCAGAGACCAAAGAGAAGAGTGCTTACACTAGCTTGCTCAGTCTGCTTTTTTTCTATTACCATTATTATTATGGTTTTCCATGACTGGGTTTCTCTGTGTAGCCATAGCTGTTCTGGAACTAGCTCTGTAGACCAGGCTGGCCTCAGACTCATAAAGATCCTCCTGCCTCTGCATTCCAAGTGCTGAGATCAAAAGTGTGTGCCACCACTGCCCGGCTCAGTCTGTTTTTCTATACTACTACCACTTTTGCTGAAGTGGCACCATCCTCAGTAAGCTGGACCTTCCTACATAAATCAAGGGGATGCCCCACAGGTATGCCTATCGAACAATCTGATGGAGGGATTTCCTCAATAAAAGGTTCTTTCTTCTCAGATTACTGTAGCTGTGTTAAGTTTATGAAACAAAGAAACAAAAAAACAAAAGAAAAAATCCAAAAAGCAAACAAAAAAAAACCTAGCTAGTACACTTGGTTTGAGCCACATATACTCAGCAGTTCCCCTTTAAATTTATTGATATTCCAAAAGCATAAAGAAAAATTATTTTGTCAACTCAATCACTAAATACTCTTTCTGCCAGAGCCATAAATACACAGAGATATTCACACTCACACCTTCATTCTGACATTGAAACATTTTGTTTTTAACCACCACAGATCTCCAGGTAACAGGATTAGGATTGTTCTTGGCAGTTTTAACTAAACAAAAAAGTCTGTGATTATTTAAGGCACTGGCATACCTGTGTTTTCATGCTAATCCTCAAATTCTGATGAAGCCTAACTTTCTTCAAAGGAATATAAACAGGTTAAAACAGCTACACTTTGTGTGTTTCTTTTATTTATTTACTTTTGGTTCACTTGCTGTGTAAACAGATATTGATATAGCAACAACTGTAGTGCAACCTAGACACTAAGAAAAAGAAAGCAGCATTGGGGAAAACAGAGGAGCCTCAGACTCCCCAGAATTACATGTTACTTAGTAGATAAATAAATAAAGACTGAAAGTACAATATCAAATAGTTTTATGATAAGAGTGAAATTCAGCGGGGTGTTGTTCAGACTGTATGAATCAATGAAAATGCCACAAGTTAGAAAACAGTCCAGGCTGTTGCTTAAGAGGAAGAAATCTACATATGTCAGGTCACATAGGGAGGGAAGGAGAGAGAGGTCTTTATACAATCAAAGCAGGAGGGCATCACATGTGCTGAACTTATAGCAGCAAATAAGAAAGAATATGGTAGACATCTGAAAACCTATTTGGGATTTCCACCTGTCAAAGTAGTATCATTAGATTCACATTTTAGGTACATTCAGTCAGGCTGCTATGCAAAAAATGCATCATAGGGAATTATGCAAACTAATTAGGAAATCTCTGCTGATTTCCAGATAATACCTGATCTGTCCAGAGTCAAGCTGGAGGAAAGATGGAGAGAAATGGGTAAATTCATGATATACAGAATTAGGCGTTGAATTCTAAATGGTTAAATGTTGAGTGTGATATAAACACATTGTGCCATTGGGGGCAAAGGCTCTTATCAACGCTTTCCTTGTGGACACTAGAAACATGGTGGCTTTTCACAAGTCAGTTCAATAGAACACTAAAGACAGCTGGTCAGACTTTGGAACAGTGTTTCACATCTGTGCTTCTTGTCTAAAATTGGCTGCAGATATTATATAATAGGAGTAGAATAAATTTCAGAGTTCATTTTGGTAGACTGCTCGACTAACATCCACAAAACCATGGTTTCTGTCCTAAGTACTACATAAAACTGGGGATGTTGGCCTACTATGATCTTACCACTCATGACATTAGAAAGGAAAATAAGATGATTAAGATAATCCTTGCTATATTAGGAACCTTTTCTGGTTCCATGATAAAATACAGAAGCAATTTATAGAAAAAATAGTGTGTTTGGGCTTATGGTACAATAGGGTAACAGTCGATCAATGTGAAGGGGAATGACAGCAGACAGTAGGCCACAGACAACAAGAATATCAGCAGAACAGGAACCTCGGGGCTCACATCTTCAAATATAATGACAGAAGTAGAGTGAACAGAAAATGTGCAGAGCTTTTAATCACAAAGCTAGTCCTAGGGATGTGCTTCCTCTAGAAAGCCTGTAACACTTAAATCTCCCAAAATAGCAACCCCAACTGGGGACCAGGTGTTTGAATGCCAGAGACTGTATGGCTATTTCTCATTTAAAATACTACATTTGTCTCCATAGGAAATTTGATAATAGTCTAGTATACTTGAGACCTTGTTTCAAAAGAAATTAAAATAAAAAATTTATACAAGTAGAGACAAGTTTAAAATGTATAAAGTGATAATAAAAGTGCCTTGTATGAATATCTAATTTTATCATTATACTATATTGTACTTTAATAGTTGCTTTTAATGTTTATTTTTGTATAATTGATATAATTTACCTGAAAGGTGCTGGATTTAGAACTGAGTTGTCATAGACATCAATTCTTATTCCACTATCATTTCTTCTTGCCCTTGAAGTATTTGTCCAGATTCTGTGAGACTCATTTTCTCATCTATAAAATGAGACTATTAAATCACATATTACATTAGTAACATTAAATATGATATTTCTTAATCATCAAGAATCATAACTATTTGCCAGAAATGTATATATTAGTCACTGCTAAAATTAAATGATTATTTCAAGTATTTTGTTTTAGTTTGTTGGACTTTGAAAAGTAAGGTTTCTTTATGTAGCAAGGCTTCCCTTGAACCTCTGATTATTTTGCCCCAGCCTCTTGGATTGTGACTAACGGTTATACTGTACTGCACAAGCTTTCAAAAATTTAAATAATTCATTTTTTGTGTTTTGTGAATGCATATGGTATGTGTTTTCATGGCTGCAAGTGTGTGTGTGTGTGTGTGTGCCAATACATGTTATCATGTGTATGTGTATACCTACAGGCAAATGATACATAGGCGGATAAGACACATACATAAATATATGGGAGAGGGTGCTGTTGACAGAGGTTTCTGTCCTGTATGGTTTCACAGCCTTTCAATCCCAAAGAAACACATAGAGGCATACATTAATTATAAACTTGTTGGTCTGTTAGCTCAGGCTTTTTATTAATTAATACTTATATCTTTCATTAACCCATAATTCTTGTCTTTGTTAGCCAAGTGGCTTGGTTCCTTTTATCAGTGAGATGTTCTCATCTTGCTTTCTCTATGTCTGGGTGACAACTGCAGACTGAGCCCTTCCTCTTCCCAGAATTCTCCTATTCTGGATACCCCACCTATACTTTCTGCCTGACTACCGGCCAATCAGCATTTTATTAAACCAATACAAGTGACAAATCTCTACAGGGTGCAAGACCATTGTACCACAACAGAGTGCTGTGTGTGAGTGTGTGTGTAAAGGAGGGATGTGAACCACAAATGTCATTCTCAAGATCTGTCCGTCTGTGTTTTGAGACAGAGAATCACTGGAGCTTCCTGGTTAGGCTAGTGTGGTTGGAAAATCAACCTCGAATCTATCAATCTCCTCTCCTGCCCTGGGATTATAAACATTCAAAGTTTCACATTGTCTTTGGGATCAGACTCAGGTTCTCATGCTCTTCAAGTAGTTACAGACTGGGCTAACTTGCAAGCTTCCAAAGCATATTTGAGTGTCAATATAGAAAATTTCTAGATGGATTAGAATACTTACAAAAAAGTAACTTTTCTTAAACATTTTGTGTTTGGATTATAAAGCTCTCTCTTTACCTTGAAGGCTTATTAGTTGAAACTTTTCTTCTTTCTAAATTTTAAAATAGGTAACTGTCAAATAATATCTCTGTTTTGATGTAATTTGATATATATTATACAATATACATTAAATGATAATCATTACAATAAAATTAATTAGCATATCTATCCCCATCTATAGCCAACATTTGTGTGGGGATGGGAATGGGTGAGAGTTCTTGACTGTCTCTATCACTCAATTATTAAATATAATGGAATAGCCATGTGGCTAACTTTAGGCACTGTGATACACTTGTAGTGGTTTGAAAAGAAAATGGCCCCAAAGAGAATGGGACTAGTCTGAGGTGTGACCTTGTTCAAGAAAGTGTGTCACTCTGGGGACAGGCTCTGTGGTCTCTTTGCTCAAGCTTCAGTCAGGGTGACAGTTTATACTTCCTGTCATCAATATGTAGCAGCTACTTCTCTAGTACCATGTCTGTCTTCATGTTACCATGTTATGCTATGATAATGAACTAAACCTCTGAATAGTAAGCAAGCCCCAATTAAATGTTTTGTTTTTTATATATTGCCATGGTCATGGTGTCTCTTCACAGCAATAGCAACCCTAACTAAGTAAGACAGCACCTTAGCTTGTCAGAACTTACACACCTTACAGCTGAAGTCTGTAACCTGGGACCAGTTACTTCTCATTTCTCCATTATAAAAAGGCATTGAATCATGTCACTTTCCCCCCTGTATCTTTCAATTTTCTATGGCATTTAGTTATTTTATGTGGTAATGGAATATCACTTTCAATGATTTGATTATTCTTTGTACACTAGAGATAAACCCTACTTGAGCATAGTGAATTCCAGTGTGATATTGAGCAACGTTGCTAGAATTTCTTGAATTTTTCTTTTAAAAAACTGTGTATTCTTTAAGGATTTTGACATATAATTTTTATTTACAGTAAGGATTCCCATATTATTGTTTTTTCTCTTCCTTAATTGCTTCTTCTTTTCTGATCCAAGAAATGTATAATTCCAACACACCTACAGACATAGCACCTCCTCTAACTGTACTCTTGTCTCCCTATGTGATACTTTCTTTATTCCCAGGAGGTCACTACAAACAAAACCCAGATTTGATAAAATTTACATTTTTGTTTTTGTTTTGTCTTTAATCAAAGTGATTCTTTACATAAGTTGAAAATAGAAAAGAGAATTCTTATGTATTTCTGGCAAAGAAATAAAAATTAAAAAAGAACAGATGGCCCATGGGTTCACAGACAAAATTGAGCTTTGTTCCCCTCTTTAATTTCAGACTCAAAATTATTGATTTATATATACCAATTCTGTAATGAGAAGAAAAAGAAAGTGTTGAGAAATTTCAAATAGACACAGTCATGTTACTACTTTCCCTACATTTTAATATTTAAATCAAAACCATTAAGGAAAGCAGAAATACTGACAGAAGGAAGGGAGGAAAGAGACTTACAGATAAAACAGGAGAAATGTCACTTATACAGTCACTGTTTGGCAAACACCTCTGCTCAAAATAAAACTATCTGTTTAATTCCAACATGTTTGAAATAATATTTTATCCATTTTAGATATGGAGATTTAAATAAGTACTTTAGTATTCCAACACTAATAAGAATCTATTTTATAGTATGAATGGAATAAATAAAACAGTGATTTTAAAATTAATGATCTCTAAATTTTTAACAAGTGTTGAATACAAGTATGGTTATTTAGTTTGGGAAGGTAATGGCATTATAAATGTTAACAACAAGTTAACAGTCACATAATATCTAACTGACACTTGGAGATTTCTAATTTAAAATCTCCAGCTTCGGTGTATTTAATGAACATTTCATAATTTAGAAACAAATCTTATTTTTCTTTGAAATATGTTTTGACAAATACATTTCTCTGATGATTGTGGCAGACTTGGACAGTCCCTGAGCTAGCTAGTATGTCTTGCTAACTTACATTTTCTTCCAATCTAGAAATTAAATTTCTTTCTCCACCTCTCAGCTAACCACTAATTACATTTCCCCTATTTAGTAGATATGCACTTCTGTCAACTAAACCTGCTTCTTTCTTCTGCCAAAGTAGCAAAATTTCTGTGGCAATTAGAAATAATTGTTGTGATTTCTCCACCTACCTAACTCTGACTTCCAACAGAGCACTGTGTCCCATTAGCCTTTAAAGACAAGAGTGTGGAAAGAAAATGTGTTTTTTTTGAAAACAAAACACCATGAAGTTTAGGATCCAGAAATCTTTACAAATTCACTCTTGGGCTCACATGTAATAGAGAATAGGAACCAACTTGTTCTGTGGATTGGAAAGTACAGATGGAAAGAGTCCTTACTGGCTGAGCCTTCTTTCCAGCCAAATAATCTCCCTTCTTATACCTTGGTTGTTCAAGACAACAAATTGTTTTAAAAGACCATAACTTGATCTATTGGTAAAATAGCTCACTATTGCAGATCTCTCTCTCTTTTGTAATTTGATTGCTATCTATAATCAAATGAAAATAGGATGGTAGGTGAGGTTCGTAGTGAAAACACTTAGGCCTTTGAAACTGGATTGACAGGAAGAGAGCTTTAGAAATGGTGGTGTGTTTGTTTATCCTTCACATGAATTTGCATGATTGTCAGACTCAAAGAATATACAGTCTGAAACTTTGTTTGTCTTTAAAGTGAATTAGGCATCAGTCAAACTTTGTTGGCCAATGTCTACTTCCACTATTTAGGTATTTGGGTTTTTTTTGTCTCCTCATTTCCCTCACACTGCTTACTTGGTGCAAACCTATTACAACTTGAAACACAGTTTCATTGTCTCTTTCCCCAAACTCTAGTATTACCAGTTACCTTCATAATAATCCAGTCAGTACTCTGTATTAATGATGTAGACATTTTGTGTGGAGCTCTGTGGAATTGCTGAAGTTACGTTTGCATATCAGTATACCAGTGATTTAGAGAGTGATTCTGAGAGCAGTGTGGAGAGGGTAAGGGAGAATAGTGTGTTTTCACGTTGTTTTTGGCCATGTGCTACTTTATTGAATAATATTGTTTACAGCCTGAGTTTTAGGAAGAGTTAGAATTTAAGAGAGAAAGACGGGAATTGAATCAATGACAGTTTTTAATTGAGGGGTGTTTCATTTTTTCTTTGAAATTGCCTCCAGACCAACCATTCCCAAATATCTCTCTAGGTGCCTTCTCAGAGAATTTAGCAAAGCAGAAAGTAAGGAAAGGCATTATGCATGCAGGTGAAGAAAACTTTCAAGTCGGTCTCTCTTGCCCTAATTAAGAAAAAAAAAGTTAGAATGGGGCAAGAAAACACATATTTCCACAGCTGGATCTGGCTTCAGTGATCAAAGGCTTCCTCTTTGGGAAAACTAATAAATTTTAAACCAGTGGCTGTTTGTCAGTAAAACTCAAAACAGTGGGATGTTTTAGGCATAGAGTTCCTCTTTCACAAATTTGATTAATACCCCATGTAGTAGTTGGTATTTTTCAACTGGACATGGCCTGGAGAGACCTGAGAGGGATGCCTTGTTTGAGTTATTGCCTAGATAAGATTGGACTATGGACATTTCTTTGGGAGATTGTATTGATTGTTAATTGAAGTAGGAGGGCCCACTTTGAGCAGCTCTATGCATAGGCAGATTGTCCTGGGTTGTATAAATGAGCCAACTAAGTGTGAATCTGGGGGTCGGCCAATGAGTGGGGCAGCTAATAAGTTTCCTCCTCCATGGTTCAAGCTGTATTTCCTTGGCTGTGAGAGAGTTTCCTGGTTGGAAGTAATATTGTACGGAACAGTGAGCAGTCCTTTCTTCATGTCTCTGTGTTGAGTTCTTTCTCTGACTTCCCTCAGTGATGGCCTTGTGACCTGAAAGTCTAAGATGGAACAAATTCTTTCTTCCCCAGTTTGCTTTCAGTCAGAGCATTTTATCACAACAACAGAAAGGAAACCAGACTAGCTGTTATATTGAGTACTTAACTTATTATATAATACTTGGCAAGCATCCTTCAGATCAAACTTTGTTTTCAAAAGCAGCAGATTTACATTAAAGTCTCAGTTCTCCATGCCCTCACTCAACAGGACTAAAATTGGTTACTGCTTGTCCTGTAGAAGGTTCTGATCACACTATGAGGGCTGTTCTCCACATGTCCCTGATCAAATCCAGTTTCTGTCCTGCTGTGTTCTTTGGGGAGCTTGAATTGAGATACCCTTTTCACCTGGCTTTATATAGTCGGGGACAGTGGGAGGTGCTGGCAATATGCTGAAGGACTAGGCGAGAGCTTGGCATGTTTACTTCCCCCACTTGTTTTCCTGCCTTAGCACTGCAGCTCTATCGGTAGCTGATTTGGAATCCTCTAGGGTGGTATTTTCTGGTTTTAAACTCCTGCCAGGCAGCAGGCTCATGGGCGGTAAGATTTCCTACTTCTCTATCACCCTCACGACACTCTTCCTGTTTCCACACTTCTGGGTATAAATTTAGTTCTTACTGTGACTATGACCAATTCATTTTCTTCTTACTGGGGTTATAAGAGCTGGCAGGTATATAGGGATCCCATTGGCACATATCACAGAAGAAACCATTAGCCTCAGAACAGGCTGGGTAGACATCAGTTCTCATTGTGGTCCCACTAGTTCCCCCTCCCAGCTCTGCATTGAATCAGAATAATTGGCATGTTATTTGTAGGTTAACCCCAAAAGCCCTTATAAAAGTTTAACTCAGAAAAGTACAGAAAATTATGTGAAAAACATTTGGCTTGGCTCAACTTATTAAAGAAATTTCAATAATTTAAGAAGTAGTGGGATTGATTATTCTTTCATTCATTTGTTAATACACTTTATTGTTTATAAGTTAGGGTAAGCCTAGACTACAGACCTCAGCAGTAGACTACTGGCTGGTAGAAAATATCAATCATAGCTAGCTAGCATTTTAAAGAGAGTTTAGTGGAAACTGTTATCGTTGCTACTCCAGGAAACATGGTATGATGGCTTGAACTCACAAAATTGTGGCCCTGTTATTTCACCTGTCATAAAGAAGCTATAGGATACAGTTACTTCTAGAAGGATAGACCTCTTCTAAAGAGATCAGAGAAACTATTGCCCTTCTCTCAAATTTTTAGAGGTTGTTTCATATCAGTTAATCTTAACATAAAATTAAAAGACAGATGAATATAGATAATGTAATTTATAGGGCTCATGTCTTTGAGTGATACAAATGGACATGACTGAGTAGTTGTGGATGGAAGATTTATTAAAAAATAACTTACCTAACTCCATAATGCTGTCAGAGATGAAAAAGAAAGTCTCAAGAAAGATCAGCCCGGGGCTAAGTGTCTTTCAAGTGACTCCCAGGGGTTACAGAGAAAGTATTTAATTTCCACAGAAATAATGTATGGCAACACATGCAGAGTATGGAAGGTGATGGCCTCATGGAAGGTGATGGCCTCTATCTGTGCTTTGATTGTGAAATGAGTCACAAAGGGAAACGACAATGATGTATCTGACTTCCTCAACTAGTGCTCCAGTCTCCAGAGAAGATAGTTCCAAGAGCTTTTCCCAGTGATAGAAAAAGCATCTGAACAAAATGGCAAACAATAATTACAAACATCCCACCAGAACAGCCACCTGGATCCAGTGACCTGGGATCACCTAAAGCTTAATCATAGAAAGAGACATTTCCTGAAAATAGGAGGGGTTTGAACATCTCAGACTGGCTAACACAAAACCTTATCATGAATATGTAAACGGGATCCATTTGATTTTCTGTTTTTTCTCTCAAGATGAGTATCATTTCTGGAAAAAGTGGTAATACATAGCCCATGTTTACACTTGTAATTTGAAAATAGTCACCAGAGACCAGTCACGCAGATACTGAACTTTCAGTTCTTGCACTGCGGTGTTATCATCTCTCTACTCTTTGTTCTTTCTCAGCATCTCATCCTAAATGCCTATAGTCCTTACACTCTCTCTTCCTTCTGTATCATCCCCTATTTTCCATTTCTTAGAGATGAATTGTAACCATTATGACAAAATGATTTTTCACTTTTGCATCTCTCCTGGGGAGTTTATAACTAGTTAATAAGTTTCTTCTGTCAATTGAATAGATCTGATCCTTAAAACACAGAGAAGAAAACCCATATGACAATCCCCATACTGGGTTCTTATTAATCTGGGGACTTTCATCTTCTTTGTCTGTTTCACCTTTGGGAATTTTTTGCACCATATAGACATTTGTAACTAACATAAATTCTGAATACCTTAAACAACATAAACTATTTGCATTGATGATCCTTGTGAGCAATGCATATTCATATACTATTCTGTTATACAATCATAAGTATTTTTAATTTAAATTACCTTGTTTAATTATGCTGGGATGTGTGTGTGTGTGTGTGTGTGTGTGTGTGTGTGTGTGTGAAGCATGGCTCACGTGGAGTTTCTGAAATTAAACTCAGGTCATTAGCCTTTGTGGCAGGCACATATAAACTCTGAGCCATTTTATTGGTCCCAAAACATAGTTATTAAAAAAAGTATGTTGTGATCCTCTATGTATTATTAACTGACATAGTGTGTTTTCATTTTCTCCTTTTGTGGACTAGTACTACTCAGATGTTCACCTTTAACTGACAAATTGTCTTTTTGAAATAAAAACATTACCAAGGAAATGGATTTCACATATTTTATGTTTGACTCTTTCCTCCAGTTCTGGCTGAATTTCAAATAAGTAGGAGTTGAGACCTCAGAGTGGCATGATTGGAAGCAAGATTGAAAACTCTGCGAAATTTCAATGGTGACTTCAGATAGTGCCCTCCTTCCCTCCATATGCTGTCTCTGTTACACCGACAAACCATTTTCTCCTTGCAGATAAGTAGTTGTGCTTGGGACAATGCAATTGTCAATTATACATTCTCTATTCTGGGCAAAATTGTGCAAAATGTGTGTCTATTGGAGTAGCTGTTGCAGGCTGTGTTGGGGCTTTGGTGTACACATAGGGTAGCATAAGGTATTTGTATCAGTACCACTATGTCTCTTCTTACTCAAATAACTAACATAAAGTACACAAGAGTGAGGGCCAAAATTGTAATCGCACAAGAATTCATCCTATATGTCCCCTTGCAAACCATGTATTTGTCTATGATGAAATGAAGAGGATAGCAGAATCCTTTTAGATACTTCTGGATCTAAATGTCTCATCAATAGAGAGAAAGACACAGCAGACAGTGTTTACATCATTATGGTGACAGCCCAAGGCGTTGCTTTTCATTTGCTGAACACAAGAATAGCATATAGGTATATCACAGGTTAACGTACATTGCTTCTGGCATATTTTTCAGGTATGCAATAAAAAGGAGAGACAGTCACTATGTAATTTTAATACAACAAAAGAAACATTATAGATATTTATAATAAAATACAGTTTGAAAACATTTCCCTACCCTCAAAGAAGTATTGCATTGACATAGACTATAGGTGTAAAGTGTAGGTCCTCGTTACAGTTTCCAGTCATTGTAGAATGTATTTAGGATTCTCCATTTCCGCTGAATTCTGTCCATTAGCCAGAATAATATTATGAACTAAATTGAATCTATTCATTCCTGTTGAAGAAAATGTGAGTTTCTTCCCATTATGTTTGAATCCCCAAATCATGTTATTACTCAACAAGTATGAGGTAGATGAGCGCAAAGACTATCCAGCAACCTGAGGCCTCTCTTCTCGGTGGTCTCTTCCATGTAGGGTAATAACAAGCAGCCTCCATTACCAATCCCCACAAACTGGCACTTGTGGTTCAGCATATCATGCTGAAAAAAAGAACAGGATCA